>PVHT021183688.1:3989283-4140444 GCA_004024745.2 Catagonus wagneri
GTTTTCTTGAAAAAGACACCTGCACACGCATTTTCATTGCAGGACTACTCACAATAGCCAAGACATGGAAACTACCCAAATGCCCATCGACAGATGATTGGATTAGGAAGATGTGGTACATATACACAATGGAATACTACTCAGCCATAAAAAAGAATAAAATAATGTCATTTGCAGCAACATGGATGGAATTAGAGACCCTCATACTGAGTGAAGTAAAAAGAAGGAGAAAGACAGATACCATATGATATCACTAATAACTGGAATCTAACATACTGCACAAATGAACCTTTATGCAGAAAAGAAAATCAAGGACTTGGAGAACAGACTTGTGGTTGCCAAAAGTGTGGGAGAGGGAAGATGGTAGGGGGGTCTGGGGTTAATAGCTGTAGATTGTTGCCTCTGGGCTGGAAAAGCAAGAAGATACCACTGTATAGTACTGGGAACTATGTCTAACCACTTGTGATGTGTAACCCTGTCACCACACTGTACAGCTGGGTATAATGCAAAGAAATAAAAAAAAAAAAGTCTTGAAGATCATTGACCTAAACATTTGAATCAAGAAACCAGAAAAATAACAGCAAAGTAATTCAAAAAAGTAGAAGAGCAGAGATAAAACATTGGCAGAAATAAAGTAGAAACGTTTTTAATAGTATTTTTTTTAAGCTAGGTGAGTTTTTGGTGAAGATATAACATAGAAAATCATCTGGTAAAATTGCCCAAGGAGAAAGAGACACAAACAAGAAATATTGAAATGAAAACTACGTCAAAACTCAGACACAAAAGACACTTTTAAAATAAGATTACCATGAAAGACTATTGTTTAGTGTTTTATAAACCTTAAATGAAATAAAATAATTAAAAATATAAACTAACAAAATTGACTTAAGAAGAACAGAAAACCAAAAAAAAAAAAAAAACAAGAAATAAGTAAATAAATTGGATTGGTAGTCAGAAATAAATTCCCAGAATACATTAACTCTAGGTTTGAGAGAATATTTTCAGCGAAGAAGAGGAAATTTCAACCTTATACAAACTATACCAGCAAAGAGGAAAAGAGGATTGTATACAAAATACATTTCATGCAGCTAATATATTCCTCAAGATAGAGAGGAGGAAGAGGAGAAGAGGTAGAGAGGGAGAAGTCGGAGAAGGTGGAGGAGGAGTAACTGTCAATGCAGGACCTGATCTCTTAGCAGGACTTTGTGAGGAGGCAGTGCAGTTGGCTAGGTGTCTGTCACTGGTTGTGACCCTATAGGGAAGGTAAGAAAAGGGAATTTTTCCTCTTAGTTACACTCTGTATTCCCTTTAGTGTTTTGTTTTGTTGAGTTTTTTTTTTTTTTTGAGAGGTCCATTTAAAATATTCAATTCCTTTTTTAATAAATTTTGACTACTGGAATTTGTTTTTTTTTTAATGATGTAAATACTGAGTAAAGCAGCTTAGACAGAAGAAACAAATATTATATGATATCACTTATGTGTAGAATCTAAAAAAGCCCAACTCAGGAAAACAGACAGTAGAAGTGGTAATAACGGCATGGAAGTGGTGACGGAAATGGGGAGTTATTGATCAAAGCGTATAAACTTCCAGTTATAAGATTAACAAGTTCCAGGGATCTGAAACATAATTATATTGGTATAAGTAGCTATGGTTCATCCATTTTCATTGCTATAGAATATTACACTGTCTAAATATTCTACAATATTTACACGTTTTAATGTTGAGGAATATTTGGCATGTTTCCAGTTCTTGGTGTTTGGAAAAAATCGAGCTATGAAAAATTACTTTGTATGCATACAGAAGTGCATTGTGTAAGTTTTTCTTGGGCATAGACATGAAAAATGAGATTCTGAGCCAAAAGTCATATAAATTTAAATACTATCTACAATACTAAAATTGTTTCTAAAAGCAGTTTTACCAGTTTATCCCCTCAACAGCATTTCATGAATTCCTGTTCAACATTTCATCATCAGATGTTTTTATTTTTGTGAACTTGATGGTTATAAAATTGTGATATTATTTGCATTTCCCTAATGACAAATAAATTTGGCATATTCTTCATAGGTTTTCTTGTCATTGAAAGGTAATAAAATAATGCCATTTGCAACAACATGGATGCAGCTAGAGATTATCATGCTAAGGGAAGTAAGTCAGAAAGAGAACAACAAATTCCATATGCTATTATTTATATGTGGAATCTAAAATATGGTGCAAATGAACCTATCTACAAAATACAAAGAGATTCACAGACATAGAGAACAGACTCATGGTTGTCAATGGGGAGAGGGGAGGGAGTGGCATGGACTGGGAGTTTGGGGTTAGTACATAAAAACTATTACATTTAGAATGGATAAGCAATAAGGTCCTATTGTATAACCCAGGAAACTATATACAGTTTCCTGGGATAGACCATGATGGAAAATAATATTTTTAAAAATAGAATGTGTATGTATATGACTGGGTCACTTTGCTAACAGAAGAAATTGGCACACCGTTGCAAATCAACTCGAATTTAAAAACAATTTTTAAGATAATGCCAAAACACAGTTTAAAAGAATTTATCTAGAAGGAAATCTTCCATGGAAATGTGCAGCCACTCCCCAGTGCCCCACCAAGCAAGGGTATGTTCAACCCACGCTTCAACAGGAGACCTAGCTTCCAGCAGCGATTCAGGGAGTTCCTCCAAGTAAGGCTTCCCCAGAAATTCTACTTACCACGCCAGTAATACCTTCTCAAAATAGATCAGACTCCATGTGCAAACCCCAAGAGCTACTGAAGAAACCAACCAGCTGAGGGAAATCCTTCTGAGGATACTTTTTGACCCAGAACAACAGCAAAAATCAAGCAGGCTTTGATGCCATAGGGGTCTGAAAGACAAAATGAACTCGCTGCCATGGTCCTACAGGAAGACTGTATGGAGAAGCTTGAGGTCAGATTTAACAGATAAAACTTGAGCTTGTGTATATGCAACCTGGGAAATAGTTTAACATGAATACCTCTGTTTCCCAATATGAGACATTTTTTATATTATGGGGGGAAAATGGCGCTTTACAGATTAACATTATCTATACAAGGAAAACCTACATGTTCTGTCTGTTTAAATTCTATCGGTAGCATTTTATTCTCAACAGCATTTGTATTTCTAGTTCTATTTTTTATAAGCCTTTTTCCCTAAAGCTAAAAATATTACTTTAGGGGAAGCAAAACCCCAAAAAGAGATAATTCTGAGATATTTTCCAAAGTCGTTTTATAAATTATCACTCCCCTTATCATCAATGAAGGTCCTATTACTCCACATTCTCACAAGTCTTAGGCGATCTGGGCAAGTCACACTTAGCAGGTAAAGAATATTTCATCTGGGTTATAATCCTGTCTGATTCATTAACAGAAATAATGCTGCGGAATTTAAATTCTGTAGAATACAGATTGCTATAAACTTTTTCTGGAAACTTCTCAGATACTGCAGCAACAATTTAAATAAGAGCAAAAAAGATAAGATGTGTTAAAGAGAAGAGGATGGAAACTGATGTTTAGTAAGCACCAACTCCTTTCATGAGCCGGTAGTTTACTTACACTATTGAGAGCAATCCTCAATCATCATTGTTAGTGAGATACAGAAAAACCCATCTTAACAGGAAAGGAAATGGATACTCAAAGAGATTAAGAATTTCCCAAGGTCAATGGTAGTCAGTGATTTTCTTTCCACTATCACACTGATTCTTACACCAAAGATCATCCTTTTATTATGTTTCCTTCTACAGGAAATCCTTAATACATTACAGCTGGTGTTTGTAAAAATGAATTGAGATTGTTATGGTAAAGACGTTAAAATCCAGACTTTTTAATCTCAGAACCTAAGTTATAAGAAGTAAGAAATTATAAAAAGAAAACTAGGATTCAATTCAATTATTCAGTGAAACTGCAGACAGCAATCACAGAAAAATAAATTAAGATGTGAAGACACCTTTGTCAGATATTTGGCATGTTTTCTTGCATTTCTAAGTTTTGACCAACTTAGAATAACCTCAGGAAGTTCATTTAATCAATTATAACTATTATAATTACATATTTTATAACAAATGCTTTCAAAGTATAAAAAATCAGATAAATGGGATAATAGAGCAATAAGTAGAAAATCTAACATACTACATGGTTCTAACCTTGCATAAGAATGTACAGGATTCTAATCTTACTTTCTAATTCTTAATTTATTGTTACTCCAAAAAGAACAAAAGTGGAAAAATGCATTTATTGAGGTGAAAGAATTCAGAAACCACTTTTGAAAAAGCAGAATATAAAATTGGGAATATTGTGAGGTTTTTACAGCAACTGATTTGCAAAATTTGCCTTGCAGCTCACCTTTCCCAGAATTGATTTCTGTTATATATGTAAGTAATATGAGGCCATAGCATTCTAGTTTTAGAGACTGAATTCATTTTCTCAGAAATTGCAACTGTAACTTTTAATTGAATAAAGATCTTTCTCATATATTTCTTTGTTTTAATATTTCAGCCTATGCTTTAATGTCTTTGTTTTTTATGTAAGATTTTTATTTTTCAGTTTCTAGAAATAAGAATCTCTAGAGAATTTTCTGCCAGAACTTCTGGCAACTGGCTGATTTCTTTGCTCAGATTTGGTACAAGGTTGATGAGATCATCAGAATCATTTTTTTAAATATAAAACCTCTTTGATATTTCATACACTAGTCTAAAGCCCTCAATGTGAGTAGTTAGGTAGCTAAGTATAGATTCCCTACTGGCATAAATCAGAAACCAAATGTTAATTAAATATTAAATAATTGAAGATTTATGGCTTTTAAGTATTTATCTTGAGTAACCCACAATTAGAAATGAAATTAAAATCCTGTGCAGATCATCAAGACAATGTGGTGATTGAGTAGTCCCACAATCTGCTACAGCAGAGCTTATGCAGAGATTTATATGCACATGAGTCTGCCCTCAAAGCCCTGAAATAGAAAAGATGGGCTCGCATGCAGTGGTAAAAATAATAATAAAAGTAATCAAAATGAACAATCTAATCAACTCATAACTGTAGCACTTTTCTTGCTTGCATACTAAATATGACTATATAATGATAAATTGATTTTTTAGCTATAAGAAATTTAATAAATAAAAATGGCTCTTGTTTGTCCAAGCAAAACTTTCACTGAAAAAGATACATACACCCCTATGTTCACTGCAGCACTATTCACAATAGCCAAGACATGGAAACAACCTAAATGTCCATTGACAAATGAATGGCTTAAGAAGATGTGGTATATATACACAATGAAATTCTATTCAGCCAGAAAAAGAACAAAATAATGCCTTTGGCAGCAACATGGATGGAACTAGAGACTCTCATACTAAGTGAAATAAATCAGAATGAGAAAGATGAATATTATATGATATCACTTATATCTGGAATCTAATATATAACACAAATGAACCTATCTACAGAAAAGAAACAAACCCGTGGGCTTGAAAAACTTGTGATTGCCAAGGGGAAGGGGAGGGAATTGGATGGACTGGGAGTTTGGTGTTAGTAGATACAAACTGTTGCATTTGAAGTGGGTAAGCAAAGAGATCCTGGTGTATAGCACAGGGAAATATATCTAGTCACTTGTGATGGAACATGATAGAGGATAACTGCGAGAGAAAGAATATGTATAAATACATATGACTGGGTCACTTTGCTGCAGAAATTGGCACAACATTGTAAATCAATGATAATAGAAAAAGTAAAAATCATTTTAAAAAATGGCTGTTGTCCTCTTCCAACTTGGGAGTATGTATACTTATTCCAGTGATACTGCCATATCCAAAGCACTTCACTTTTCAGACTGCTTTCAGGCATGGTTGTGCACAGACTCACACACACGCACACACACACAGCTAACACGCACACACCTAACTCATTTCTTATAGTGTTACCTCCTTTTTGTCAAAAAATATTATTAGCCAGCTTGATTATCTAGCTTAGAACCAAGAACCAGTTCCAACATGCTTCTAAAAGTCCAACCTATCCTCAAAAAATAACAATTTAACACTATATCAATTTTTTATGATGGTAATTCCAAAAGAAAAACTCAAAGTGTTTTCAAATTTTGAAACAGATTTTGGATTATAAGTCTCCCAATGTTCTACCTTAAAAGAATACTTATTTACACTCACAGGTTCAGGCAAGTTTGTGAACTTGTTAAAAATCAGTTACAATGCATACTTTTTAAATATTGACTAAGTCTACCACTATCTTTGTGATAGAGAAGGATAGAGAAGAGCTTTAGTAATCTTTTCTACAGGGGGGTTAAGATCACTGCCAATGGATAAAATGAGACCCACTAAGATTTTTAAACACATCATTTCTAAGCATAATTAGTTGGTATACATGGCTAGTTAGACAATAAATGGGAAAAGGGAATTTCTGCAATCAAAGGAGCTTTGTACAGCTATTGCATCACTCGCGAAAGGTGTATGCTATGAACTCTACAAATTGGTTAACTGCATTATGTGTGGGGAGAAATCAAGATGGTGAGATTTCATCATGTTCATATCCTCAGTCACTACAATCAGTTTATAAAACAAAGTTTTAGATTAGGTTGGAGCATAAAATTAGCTTACGTTAATTCAATCGGACGGCCAGTTCTAAACTGTCAAGATTCACTGCACCACCCACTTCCTTTGGCCTCAATGATTTAGGAAGTAAAATTCTTTCGAGACCCACCCTGTCAGCCCCTCCAGTGGCTCTTATAGTTGATCTCCAAGCATCCATACAGCATACATTTACCATGTTAAACTACCCTAAGCTCAATGGAGAATCCTAGATTTGAAGCATGCAGATCCATCTCACAGCTTCAGAAGAGGCTGCACAAAGCAAATTCTTGCTGAACATGTCACAGTGAATCAGGCTTTAATTTTCTATGGAAAATTCCAAGAACACATCTCAGGATGTGTCCAAATTTTCAAGCATCTGTCCTATCACTATGGCTCAGTTTCAAGAGAAATTAATTTTATTGGGGAAAAAAAACCTCTGTCCATGTGTCAGGGCTCATAATTTTCCAAGTGAAAGAGGATGAAGGGAAAGCCTGGGAGTGAAGGATTCATTCTCCCTCAGCCGTCAAGGAAAAGCCCTGGGCTTGACTGCATTTGGACTGGCACATACCCACCCCATGCCAGTCCCTGCAGCAAGGGAAATGCCCTGTGCTTTAGCCAGTCAGGACCCATGCTTGAAACTAAACTCTGAGTGGTAATAATCCCCGTTGAAAGCTAAGAATTTGGAAAGGACAGTTCATAAGTGGAAATTTTGATGCAGATGAAATGGAGACCAAGATGGAAATATGAAGGCAACAAAGTGTTCTACTGATCAAAAATATGTTTTTTCTCTTGCAATTTCTTCTTCCACATGACTATCTTCTAAACAACACTTAGGATCCTTGGGTTTCCTGAAAGTACCTTTGTATTCATAAAACTACTGGGTTAAAAACTAGGAGTCATCATCTGAGATTTCTCCTTGGAATTAGGATGGAGGTGCCTGCTATGTGTGATGCCAATAGTCTAGATCCATTTGTCAATGACCACCAGGCCAACAGCCATGATCATGTCTCCAAATAAAGTTGATAAACTCTTCTAAGTCTGTTACTAAAATCTTATCTTTTTTAGTTAACAGACTGTATTTTGCCAGTTTTGAGGGTTTTGCTGGGTTTTTCTTTACTCAATTTTCCAATTTTCTTTTTTCTTTTATTAAAGTATAATTGATCTACAATGTTGTGCCAATTTCTGCTATACAGCAAAGTGACACAGTCATATATATATATATATATATACATACATATATATACACATATACATACATTCTTTTTCTTATACTGTCTTCCATTATGTTCTATCACAAGCTATTGGATATAGTTCCCTGTGCTATACAGTGGACCTCATTGTCTATTCATTCTAAATTTAACAGTTTGCATCTACTAATCACAAACTCCCAAACATCCCACCCCTTCTCCCCTCCTCCTTGGCAACCACAAGTCTATTGTCTATATCTCTGAGTCTGTTTCCATTTTGTACAATATTTGTGCCATACTTTAGTTTCCACATATAAGTGAGACTAGGACACATACCCATTGTATGGCTCACAGTGAGAGCACTCCTGGACTCCAGAAACTTCTCAGGATCTCACACTACTCATAGAGCTTTATGGAAAAAGTGTATTTTCTATAGGAAAAGCTCAGACTCCATCTTTAAAAGACATGCCTGCGGTTAAAGGTTCTATGATCTGGAAAATTTTACTGAGGAAATTTGTGGATTCTTCTTTCCTAAGGTTGTGAGGTCTAGCTGGGATGATTTGGGCAGATTCTGAGCCCAAAAAAGAGGCTCTGAAGAGTGGATCACTTACTATTATTATTTTGATGGGCAGAATAAGGTTAGGCATCTCACCATCCATATTCTTAGGTTAATATAATTTTAAAGAATGTGACTCCAAGGAATAAAGAGGTAGTGATGTCATAGATCTCATTCAGTAAAACCTTCTGTCTAGTCTCATCTACAAAAGAAATTTGAAGAAATAGAGATTGTTTCCACCTGTCAAAAACATATTTTCCCCCAAGAAAGTTTTCCGATAAGTTCTTGAAATATTATCTTAGTTTACTCTTGTATAGCTTGTGCAGTCAGTAAGCTCATATTACAGACTCCGAAGATTAGAGGAATGGGACATTGCAATATTGTCGTCAATTTCAAGCTAGCTATTCCACTAAATAAACACACTCTAATAGGAAGAGCTAATCTAACTCTTGTTGAATTATGGGCCAAAATCCCATTTACATGGTCAGGATGTTTGTCTAGGTCAGGATCTAAATCCTCCTGAATAAGATTTAACCGTGTTTGGTTAAGTTTGAATAGCAAAGGATCCAAATACCATTATGCAGCAATATAAATATGCAGCCACATTTCAGAACATCAAAGCCAAGCATTCAGAGATGACGTAAAAGAAGAAAGAAAAGGGAATTTCAGGATTAAATAATCTGCTGATTTTTCTCTGTCCATAGCATTCTCCATAACTTGAATTTTCAGAATTTTCTCACACAGCATCTAACTTTATAATATATCAGAAAATTACGTATATATGTATGTATACATATATATGTAGGTACAAATAAATCACCTTTCTCATAATGACATAGTGAAGGAATTCTTTTGTTAGTTTTTCCTAGGGTAAATTAATGCTCCACTTCTCTCTTCTTTTCAAATACCAGCATGTGCACAGTGAATATTAGAATGAACACTGGCATAGCAGGCAGGATTTCAGAATTCTTAGTTCTATTCTAGCTCTGTACTGGCAGTCAGCTGTGGGACAGCCAGAGGACAACTATATTTTCTGCCCCTCAGTTTTCTCACTAATAAACTGAAGGGACTGGATTAGTGGCTCAACACTTCTCAATCCTTGACATGTTCCTTGACATCTCCACAGCACTTAGGTGAACATGTAAACCCATTGGTGTGTAGATGTTCCTTCTCTCTGAATACAAAATGCAACCAACCCCAGACCTTTCTCCAGGCATGCCTCTGGCTAGAGAGGCAGCCATTAGTCCACTTGCACTGTGTCATCAAAAGACCTTGAAAAAAAATTGTATTAAAGTATAGTTGATTTACAGCATTGTGTCAATTTCTGCTGTACGGCATAGTGACCCAGTGATACAGACATACACACTCTTTTTCTCACACTGTCTTCCAGCATGTCCTACCCCAACCCTATAGGTATATGGTCCCTATACCCACAGAAACTGGATATAGTTCCCTGTGCTTTAAAGTAGGGCCTCACTGCTTATCCATTCTAAATGTAATAGTCTGCATCTACTAACCCCAAACTCCCAGTCCATCCCACTCCCTCCCCCTTGGTAACCACAAAGACCTTGAAAATTAACACCACACGTTACTGTGTATTATATGGAGGGAACACAACATGTGAAAACTTTATTAAAATCCACTCTAAATATCTCTCCTGTGTTTTGTGACTGTTTAACATTTCAGTTACTTACATCTGAAATAAACAATAATGATATGTCCTCTGAAAAAATTTAAAAAACTGTTTTCCTCTAAAATTTTCCTCTAAAGTTTTCACCCCATAGAAGCTGCTTCCCTCTCTGTCCTTTTCCCATGTAGCTCCTGGCACCTCCTAAGAGTTGATGCTCCCAATACATGCTCCTCTTCACATCATGAAGTCCTTCTGCGTGTTTGCTCCAACTCTCATCTATTCTTGATAAACACTGTGTTCTAATGAATATAAATGCCCTGTTTCCTTGTATCTGTACAAAGATGTCTATGTCTTATATCTGTCTCCTTGGATACTGTAGGGGTGATTTGGTCCTTTTAAAGCCCTTTTTACCTGGAAATCTCCGAAGTGAAATGCTTATTATTGGAGGAGGTCATCAAGAGGACAGGACAACTGACTTACCAGAAACCTGGGACCCTAGCAATGGGAGGCTCCTCACCCCCTCTCCCTCTCCTCAGAATATATGTTCTGCCCACCATTTCCACAGCGAGGGCTTTTCCAAAGATGTAGCCTTGAGAGAGTGTGAAGTTGTTGAGACCATCCGGACTGAATGCGTGACTGAACCCAGTTAGAGCCTCTATATAAGCTTTTAAGATTTTAGCAAGTGGTATGGAGATCTTGTCTTGCAACCATCCAAGGTAAGCCTTGTAAGTTCCCTTGCTTATTAAAACTACCACCCACCAATCTGAAATGGTTTCTTCATTCTTCCTTGCCCTTTGTGTACAGGGGCCATTGGGAACCAAACACTAAGAGTTTCTGTTCCCAAGATAAGTTCAATGGGACAAGGTGTTCTGTCTTTAAAAAAGGTAATATCCTGAATCCTGGACAAAGGAGCAAATTTTATCTATTGGTACACACCAAAGTTGCTAATATTTTAATTTTGATTCTATTTTCATTTTGTTAGGTATTAGTGGCCAACCTCATCATACATTAAAAAAAAAAAAAAAACTAAACTAAAACCTGGAGATTCTGTGTACCATAGATGTCACTATATATATATATCTACTTCCCTTTGCGATCTCAGTGAGTCTATCAAATTCTACAGAAATTCATCTAAAATTCCTGATGAGGAGTTCCCATCATGGCACAGTGGAAATGAATCTGGCCAGGAACCATGAGGTTGCAGGTCTGACCCCTGGCCTCGCTCAATGATATAAGGGTCTGGCGTTGCCTTGAGCTGTGGTGTAGGTCACAGCTGCGACTCAGATCTGGTGTTGCTGTGGTTGTGGTAAGCCAGCAGCTGTAGCTCTGATTAGACCCTTAGCCTGGGAACCTCCATATAGCTCAGGTACGACCCTAAAAAATGCAAAAAAAAAAACAGAAAATAAAAAAATAAAATAAAATTTCAGATGACATATACTCATTGAAAAAAAATGAAAATATTTCAGTTGTCCTTATGTTTTAAGAGATTGCATTTAATGATAACTTGAATTTAAGATATTCTGATGTGTTCTCTGTCCATCCAATTCTTCCCCCTAGTCCAAAATCTTCAGATGAGAAAACTGAAACCAGTGAGATGTGTTTTCAAATAAGTTCTAATGAAAAGAGTATTTGATGCTATCATTTTTCTTCTAAGATTTTGTGTAACAGACTCAAGAATGAAAAACTTCAAAAGTGGAGAAGGGAAGCTCCCACTGTGGCTCAGCAGTAACAAAACCAACTAGTATCCATGAGGATGCAGGTTTGACTCCTGACCCTACTCAGTGGGTTAAAGATCTGGCATTGTCATGAGCTGTGGTGTAGGTTGCAGATGTGGTTAAGATCTTGTGTTGCTGTGGCAGTGATGTAGGCTGGCAGCTGCAGGTCTGATTTGACCCCTAGCCTGGGAACTTCTATAAACTGCACATGCCACCATAAAAAGCAAAAAAAAAAGAAAGAAAAGTGTTCAGTCTTGGTCCCCAACGCTGTATGCAGCACTGGCTAGGGATGCACATGGGCTTGCCCTTTCATTCCTTCCCATCCCAGTGCTGCACCTGGGGTCCACCCTGCCTGGTTAACGGGACATGGGACATTTTTGGAAAGGATACTGAGAATACCCACATGGGTTTTCTATTCTCTAAAGTGCTAGTTAGACATAAACTTTGTTTCTTTGTAACATTAATACAGATACATTCCTCCAAGATCACAGCATCCATCTCTAAGCAAAGTAGGAAATTAACATTTCTGAAAGTAAATTTTTATCCAATCACTGATTTCTCAGTGTGTAAAATGAGAACACCAGGGAAGGATACAGAATGAGAGTGAGAGCTGAAGACAAACAAGTTCTACTAACTCCAAAGTCTGACTCAGGCATGTAGAGAACATGGTGGTAAGTGGTGTTCTTATCTTGATCCCACCTGTAGTGGTTGCTGCAATGGCTGCTCACCTTAGGGATGAGCTCCCTTAGAAATGGAGATGCTCACCCCTGCAGTTTCTGGAAAAAATGGCTGCTGATCCAAGTGGAATTTTGGAGTCACCCTCCAGCAAAGAGAGGTTCTTCCAAGGCTGCCTCTCTCAAGGTTCTGTTCCTTCCGTGGGAGCCACCCACATCCAAAAACAGGCAGGTACCAAGGAGGGGGAGAATGGAGGTCCCTTTATCCCAGAGTGGAATAACAAAGAGCTATCTCATCCCCTCAGCCCCAGTGGGGCTGGCTAAGCCTCTGTTGCTGCTGGATCTAAGCCAGTTTTTCCTTCTTCCCAATCCTGCTTCCCTTACCCTCCCCAGTAACACACTCCCCAATAAACTTTGTGTCTGAAAATTCAATTTAAGAATGAGCTTTGCTGAAAACACAGCTTGAGGCACCATCCAAAGCAGGTTGGTGGCCATATAAAGAAGAACTCTATTTTCAAGGATCCTCAGTAAAGGTGTGATAACAGCATTATTTTTATTCAAAAAAAAAAAAAAGGCAGTGTGCTTTATGTATGCATTTGAAAGCCAGGGAGGAATCAGAAAATTCATTATGTCCAGCATTAAGAGATATCTTGGCACAGAGTAGGTGCTCAATAAATAACTGTAGAATGACTGAATGCATGCTGCTTTCACCAAATCAATGGGCCAAAGGAGAAGCTAAGGTTAGAACCAAAGGCCTTGGCCAAAGCCTTTTAACGTCCCATCAAGTGCTGTCAATCCCTCCCTCCCTCAGGGGACCGTGGTGAGAACAGGAGCTCAGGCATCAGAATCCAATCCTGAGGCCAACGCCCACTGCTGATAGAACGATGGCACCACCAACTCAGGGGTCACTTCTGACTGCAGAAGGAGCTCTTTTTTAGAAAGCAAAATCATTTAAATGAAATCTGTTTTCCCAAAGCAAAACACTAGATCTTTCTAAATGCATTTGTTTAAATTCAGAAATAGAAATCTAGAGGTTTGGCAGGGAGGAGGACAAAGGGGAGGGGAAGACGGGATGAGGGTTGTGGTGGTGTGCCTCTCTTCTTTTTTATTATTTGGTTTGAACAGGAAATGCGTGCATCTAATGATTAGAAGCAGCTGTGGGCTATGACATCTGGGGCAAGAATCGAACAGAAGTTCCTGCAGATGCAGCCCTTGAAGCAAGTCCTTTAGTTATTTGCTTCTCTATTCTAAACCTCCCCAGCACATCCTGCATCCCCTTTCCTCCCCCTATCCTCAGCCCCTTCCTCTGAGTACTGGTGACTATTGTGAGTTATGCAGTAGTTCAGGAAACAAATTTCACTTGGGAAAGTTTCTAGAAGAAAAGAACCTGGCCGAAGGGATAATGCAGGCTCAGATTCATCCTGAACAGGATGAGAATTGACCAGGAAGTGGCCTTTCAGACTCACATCATCAAAGAGCAAGAATCCTATAGCTACGGGGCACACCCTGCATCAGGCAAGACAAGCTAAGTCATGCTGTGTTAACGAATGACTCCAAAATCTCAAGAACGTTTTCTTCTCACATGATCCCTGGCTTTCAGGTGTCAGCTGCCGTCTGCTCTACTCTGCGTTCACTTCTGGATATGAAGAGAAGGGGCAGGAGTTCTCATTGTGGCACAGCGGAAACGAATCTTGTTAGGAACCATGAGGTTGTGGGTTCAATCCCTGGGCTCGCTAAGTGGGTTAAGGATCTGGCATTGCTGTGGGCTGTGGTATAGGTCACAGATGCGGCTCGGATCTGGTGTTGCTGTGGCTGTGTTGTAGGCCTGTGAGCACGGCTCCAATTCAGCCCCTAGCCTGGGAACCCCCATATGCTGCGGGTGCGGCCCTGAAAAAGACAAATTAAAAAAAAAAGAAGGGGGAGCAGCTTGTATTGAGGACATTGCTGGGTTCACACAAGAGGGAAGAGAGAGCTACTGTTGACCAAGAACTGGCTCCTAAAGTTTCCACATGAAAATGATGTGGATCACATCTGTCCATTTCAGTAGCCAAAGTAAATTACATGATAACACCTGAATCCAATGGGATGGGGATATGTAATCCTCAAGTACGCAGGGGTACCAAAAATCACATGGTCAGACCACTTAGATGGTAAGTGACAGAGTAGGAATCTCCCAAGACCTTCATCAGGCCTCTCTACTGTACTGTCCTCTCCCATGCCAGCACAGCACCTGGGACCAAGCAGTCATTCAACAAATATTTGCCTGAATGAATGAAGTAAACAAAATAGTGAATGAATTACTCGATGACTGTGGAAACACAATTCTGCCCAAGTTTTACCTTAGCAATGTTAATTTACACACAAAAAAAAATGACTGGCTTTCGCTGAGAAAGGTCATTTATAAAGTAACCCTCTAGATGTCACTTTTCACAGCTTGCTTAGGACAAGTCATTGCTGGCAGAACTGTCAACACAAACAAGCCAAAGGAACAGTGTCAACACTCAAAGATTCCATTTTTATATTTAAAAAGAGGCACCAGGGAGGCTGGCCAGCCTACATTCTGAACTGGAGCCAAAAGGCTATCGCAGTAGCATGTATCAAGACTTTGTGTACTTTTCCATTGTGAGAGATTGAGCTACTGGGTAACATTTCCAGCCGGCCTTCCTGTGACAGCTCGAACCAGAGTTCAACAATTTGTAAGAAAAAATCTTGCGTTAACATATCCAGTGTATACTATACTCCCAAATTGACGGAGGACAAAAGCATCATCTTGCTACAGGAATGAGTAAAAAGAAAACAAGGTTCTGCTAAGATAATTTGTCTAGACAGTTTTTTGGTAAACATACATAAAATACAAAGGCAATTGAGACTTTTCAGCTCATTCTGAAATGACCTCTTTATTTGGGAAATTTCAACTTATGAAGACAAATTTAAAATTGTAAAGTAGAAAAAGTTGGATGGATAAAAAATATTCTTTTACTTCCATGTGAGTTTCTCTACTTCTTTCTGAAAAGGAAGGAGGGTGAGAAACCCACTGAAATATTTTACATACTGTTATAGTTAATGCAGTAATATATGAGCAATATACTTAAAAAGTGTATAGCAAATTTTTGGTATGTGAATCGACTTTCCGTAACTCTAAAAATAAATAGTCCAGTGATTTTTATTTAAGCATGTGAAATGAATTTTGCTGCTATTAAAAATTTTATGTACGTTATGGGTAAGTACTGTAAACTTCTAAACTGGGACGTTTGGGGCTTGCACTTGGTATATTAAACACTGACTCTCCAGTGGGGCCCTACAATAACAGATCATCAGTGCAAATTCATTAGCAGTAATGTCCCCACAAGAGATGGAAAACTGGGAAATATGTTTCCAGTTAGTCTATTCTTAAGGTTCATTATTTATTCATCTAAAGTCCTCTTCCCAGATTTTAAGGCGTTAACAAATAAAGAAACATTTCAATTTCACAAGCTTGCCTTTCTCATTAGGAACCAGTGCCACCAAACCTTTTTGGGAGATAGACATCAAAGATCCACTTTCCCGGGGCTACTTACCTCTGTAGAAACAGAAACACGATACACGAGTGGATTCACGATTCACGATTTCCAGGCCATTAGAGACCTAATCCCGGTCTTTGGTCAAGCTATGGTTAGAGTGTGAGTATTGACATATTCTGTTTATTTATGTCTTCCATGTTTGTTTGGTTTTCAGCCATGTGCCAATAATAACAATAAAAACAGTAACATTTACTGTCTCTCTCCCATGTGCCAAGTAAACATCCCAGCACTTTACTTGCATTTAAACATCTGATTCAACCTCTACGCCATGGCGCAGGGTTTTCAACCTTGTGGGCACATTAAAATGACCTAGGGAGGATTTTTTAAATACCTGATGCCCAGGTCAACTAAGTCAGAATCTCTAGGGGAAGATGCAGCCTCCCCAGAGGTTTCCAGTGTGCAGTCAAGGTAGAGTAAACAGTTTGACCTATTCCAAAAACAGTGCACAGATACAGTCATGCAGCTTTGGTTAATTACTTTACACGTGGTCTATTAGCAAGAAATTAATAGTTTCTCCTTTTTTAAGGTTTTTTTTTCTATTAATGGTTTCTTCTTGAGACATGCACACCACAGATTATGAAAAACTGGAAACACATTTGGTCCAGATTTGGGGGCCGCTGAGAATCAGTGTTACTTTCAAATGCCAAACAGAGAGAGACTCGTAGATTCTAACAGCTCACTATCACCATCATGTCTCATAGGGTGTCACGTGTAGTGTTCTATGGGTGCAACTTGTCTGTTTCTGGGGTGACCTTGCTGGCACAAACTTGCCCAGAGACCACATCTCAAGGTCAATTTCTTTCAGAGGTCTCATTGACCTGCCTGCCACGGAATTTTGGTTAGGACCATATAGTGCATCCTCAGATTGTCTCAAACTCCAGATTTAGGGAGAAGGGAGAAAATGGATATAGAGACAAAGGGTGCAGTGGAAATTAAACATTTTTCTTTTTTTAGTGTTTCAGTATTTATCAATATCATTGCCACTTCAGTCCACAAGGCTGGAAATTTTTGCTACGTACCCAAGCAAAACTTGTAATCATTTTATTTTATTTCACAGAAGAAGAATTGGCTTTTATTCTCATTCATTGTTACTCACTGAATATTTGTGCCTCTCTCAAAATTAATATGTTGACACCCTCCCATACTTTTTTGATATTTCAACATTAATTGGCATGGGGATATTTGTATAATATATTTTTGTCTCTTTTTTGTCTTTTTTATTGTGGTAAAATACACATAATGCAAAATGTTTATCATCTTAAACATTTTTACGTATACAGTTCAGTGGTGTTAAATGCATTTGCATTTTTATGCAGTCATCACCATCAGTATTACAACTCTGTACCCCTAGACCAGTAACTCCCCATTCTCCATTTGCCCCAGCTACTGTCAACCACCATTCTACTTTCTACGTCTAACCTCATACGATTTTAACTTGTGCATGACTCCATAGTTGTTTTTTTGCACTACCTATCTATAGTCATGCATATATATGCTCTTTTTCTCAGCTGTCTTCCATCGTGTTCTATCGCAAGAGATTGGATATAGTTCCATGTGCTGTACAGTAGGACCTCATTGTTTATCCATTTTAAATGAGAAAAGAATGTGTATGACTGGGTCACAAGGCTGTACAGCACAAACTAACCCAACACTGTAAATCAACTATACTCTAATTAAAAAGAATAAATGAGATTATACATATATAATGCAATAGCTTGCATCTACCAACCCCAAACTCCCTATCCATCCCCCCATCTCTCCCCCTCCCCCTGGCAACCACAAGTCTGTTTTCTGTGTCTGTTGGTCTGTTTCTGTTTTGTAGGTATGTTCATATGTGCCACATTTTAGAGTTTTTTAATTTTCTTTTTATTAGAATATAGTTGACTTACAGTATTGGGCCAGTTTCTGCTGTATAAACTAGTGATCCTGTCATACGGTAATCCCATCACGAGGCCCTTACCCTCATGATTTCATTTAAATCCAGTTACCTTCCAAAGACCCCACCTTTAAACACCATCACTTTAGGGGTTGGGGCTTCAACATCAAGTTCCTACTACCCAGTGAGAACGAAAGCAAATTACTTCTCAGAGACAATGAAGAAGTGATTCCAAGTCATGTTCACATAGGCAGCAAAAAGCCCAGCCATGTGGAATGAATTGGCAATGAAGTTAACCTCTAATTCTCCCTGCTAATGGCTTTAGAAAGCCCTCTAAAAGATGTGGATGAGATTTCCCCCTGGGCACATCCAAACTATACCTACAAAATTCTCAACACTGCCATTCTACAGGGACAAGAAATGAGAGCTGGCTTCCACGGACCCTGATGAATTGCATGAGAACAGCAGGATTATGAATTGGACTCATTTGTCTGAACTTGAGTCCTGTGCCAACTCTCTCAGAATTGAATGAAATGGAGAAAAGGAAACCGGAAACACATCCATGACTGTTTAATAGGATTTAGACAACTCTATCTCATTAACTTTGCAAGGGAACACTGGCAAAGTATGAAATTCAAGCATCTTGCCAGGCTGACTGGAAACAGTTGTCTATTATTTAAGACACTACACCTGTCCTGAAGTTCAAAGACATCAGCCACAGTTGCTTCCCCTAAGGGTGCCCTAGAGTTTCTAAAGAGTTGTCTGGAACATAGAGGGTGGGCAATCTTGTAGCAAGGTATTCTCCTTTTCCAGTTGCCTGTGCATAGTAAATGCCCAATTTTTATTTAGATCATATATTATTTGGAGGGGAGCTGATGGAGGTGCTAACGGGGCTGAAGCCCTTCCAAATTATACCTTTGCTCCAACACTTGTGTATCTGAAATGAACAAGAACTTCAATAGCTATATGATAGGCAGTCCAGCATGTTCTATAAGATCAAAGGAATGTGGGAGTCTCCTTTTCCTTTTTTTTTTTTTTTTAGCAAAGTAAAAGGATGGAGAGGAGAAGCGTGAGTAGAGAATTTTCTATTATAAGAACATTTTGAAGAAAATCCCCAAATTCTTAAGTTGTTTAAATGTTGTGAAAGAGACTTATTCAGAAATTCAATTATTTTGAGCATTTCTCAGAACTAATACACTTTCAGAGAATCAAGAGATTACTACTTCCCATCTTCAAAACTTCTGTGTGCCACTGATGTCCTTTCCCGAAGCGGAGACTACCCCATGGAGAAAGAGGTCACGAGTTTATGCCATCATTGACTTAGATGTGACTTAGTTGAATTTCTGAGAATTAAAAGCAGTTAATCCGTCTTATCAGCAACAGACTTTGTGAATGAATGAAGTATGCACCCTTTTTTATTATTAAAGTACAGTTTATTTACAAAGTTTCTTCAATTTCTGTTGTACAGCAAAGTGACCCAATCACGCACAGTTCCCTGTGCTGTACAGTAGGAACCCATTGCCCATCCATTCCAAATGTAACAGTTTGCACCCACTAATGGCAAACTCACTGTCCATCCACTCCTTCTCCCCTCCCCCTGGCAACCAAAAGCCTATGCCCCTTGATGAGACTTTATTGATTAATACCATCAGAGAAAGGGTTAATACAAACACCATCTGTTTTAACAGCGGTCCGGAAATAACCCTGTGGGAATGCTGTGAACCTGGTGCAAGTCACCAAGTGAAGAAAGTCAAAGCACCATTCCACACACAAGTGTGATTTTGGCTATTTGGCAATAAGCAACTCGACTCTAGGGTGAGGAAAGTCTTTGCACTTGCCAGTTACATAAAGTCCTCTGGAGAGAGTGTGATATTCAGGGAATCCAGTTGGCAGAATTTATATGAAACTATTTGCTGGTGGTTTACTATACGCATTGCTCAGTGGTTTTGCATCTGCTCTTGGACAAAGGAGGAATAGGCAGAGCTGTAAGGTGAATACTGCCTTTAATATTCAACTTTGAAAGATTATGTATATCATCTCATGGAAGTCCTCACTCATTTTTTTTCACCCCTTTTTTTTGTCTTTTTGCCTTATCTAGGGCTGCACCCACAGCATATGGAGGTTCCCAGGCTAGGGGTCTAACAGGAGCTGTAGCTGCCAGCCTTCACCACAGCCACAGCAACACGGGATCCGAGCCATGTCTGCAACCTACACCACAGCTCACGGCAATGCTGGATCCTTAACCCACTGAGCAAGGCCAGGGATTGAACCTGCAACCTCATGGTTCCTAGTCGGATTCGTTAACCACTGAGCCATGACGGGAACTCCTCACTCATTTTTTAAGAAAGTATTTCATAATGATAGTACTACTTCATTGATGTAAAGCTACTCATTACCAACTCTTTGGAGACTCAGCTCAGGTAGCACCTGCTACAGAAGTTCTGATAACCCCTCCTTGCACCCTGCCCCCAGGTTCCATGCCTGCCCTTCTAGCAGCCCACGGTAACCTAGGCTTTCTTGCATCACAGATCTTACCACAGTGTAGAGAAATTTCCTGCTTAGAAAGCTCTTCCACAATGGACTGGAAACCTCTCCAGGCTGGGGTCTGTGTCTCCTTCTTCATGGGTCTCCATTCAGAGTACTGTGCCTGGCACCAAGCAGGTTCTTTGCAACTATTAGTTGAGCTCAAAGGAACTTAGACCCTTGGGGATGGGATTTCCCAGTGCTGTAAATGGGCTATTTTAAGTCCCCTTCCTATGTGAAATAAAATGGGGCTTTCATGGCCATTAAATCTCCTATGAGCTATTTCTCAAAACTAAAATA
Source organism: Catagonus wagneri (assembly GCA_004024745.2). Lineage (NCBI taxonomy): Eukaryota > Metazoa > Chordata > Mammalia > Artiodactyla > Tayassuidae > Catagonus > Catagonus wagneri. The sequence continues at coordinate 4,009,899 of PVHT021183688.1, forward strand.
TTTTTATATGTATTTTTGGCTAACTAACCCTTAGTGTTTTCCGGTTTTCAGCCAGAACTGTTCTGCATACTGGGACCAATTCTTTCTGTTCTATCTCAATACTTGTTTTTTTTTTAAATCTCCATGGTGTTTTTCCTTCTACAAATTATGTTTCCCTTTGGAACTCTTTCCTTTGGACAATGAAAGTCAAGTTTGCTTAGCATTCCTTATTTTTACAGGAAGCCCTAAGGAAAAAATAGAGGGATAGTCTCTATGTTTTTAAATAAGTTTCATTTGTCTGGTGATTATCTACCATTGCCATATCCTACTGAAATGCAATAGAAAAAGTTTTGATAGCATACCTTTTCGATTTATGAAAATCCACAATTTTATTTAAATGTCTACAATGTGTTAAATAAAATCTGGGTTAACTATATATATATATATATATATATATATATATACATATATATATATATTTTGGTTTTTTTAGGGCTGCACCCAACGCATATGGAGATTCCCAGGCTAGGGGTTGAATTGGAGCTGTAGCTGCTAGCCTACACTACAGCCACAGCAACACAAGATCCGAGTCATATCTGAGACCTACATACACCACAGGTCACAGCAACGCTCGATACTTAACCTGCTGAGCAAGGCCAGGGATCAAACCTGCATCCTCATGAATGCTAGTCAGATTCGTTAACTGCCGAGTCAGGTCAGGAACTCCCGGGTTAACTATCTTTGGGAAGTACTTTGCAGTTACAAAGATAAGCAAGGTACAAAGGTGAAAGTATATAGTCACCTCAAAATGTAATCAAAACTGGAGAGTTCCTTGCCATTTTAGATCTAAAATATCTGTCTTAATATATAAACCTTTCTGTTCATATGGTGTTAGACTAGAATCTAAGTCCTGGGAAGGCAGGCACCAGTCCATCTTGCCCACTGCTCTTCCCAGGTTTTAGCATAGCACCTGGCTTATAGAAGTCTCAATATATGTTAAACAAATGAATGTCTTTCAGAATAAGTAAATGAGTGGATTAATAGAAGTAAGTGGGTCTAAGTAGATGAAAATATGCCTCCTTCCTTCATATACTTCAATATAGCACTAGAGACAGAAAATTTCTCAATCCAAACATATTAAACCTCCCAACAATCAGTCTACCAGACACTGAGATCATCTGGAAGTCATGTATAAAATAAAGCTAAAAGATAGATCCTTGTCCTCAATTTTTGGTAATCCCCCCTCAGAGGTTTTAAGTCTCTGATTAGGTAAATTCTTCAAGAAAGCACATGATCCATGTGGTTTACTTTCCACATAAATCACATCATGGGGACCTGATAACATTCCAGTTACTCTTTGTAGGAGCTCAAAGAAATGAAATCTGAAATGCTCTAGCCAAAAAGAATGCCATGTTCTGGTGATACTGGCTGAAGCTGCCATGAGATTTAGATAAAAGATTTCCAATGACAGTCTGAGTCACAAATCTTTCATTCAATGATTTAAAATTATCAGGAAGCATCTGCTCCCCCAACCCAAAATATAAAACACTGATAAGCTCTAAAAACAAATACCCAAGTTAAACACAATTTATTAGTGTAGCATCCTCCTATTAATTCTGCAGTTGTCATCATCAACAGAATCAAATGATAGATTCCCACCATGCTGGGAAAAGTAGAAAACTGAAGACAAAATGCCTGACCTCAGAGAATTCAGCCACTCTAGTGTCTTAGTTAGGCACAGCCAGCTTTTCAGTTTTAAACTGGAAGCTGGGGAAATATTTATTTTTCTTTATAAGTATTCTATTAAAAACATGGAATCTGGAATGTAGGTACTTTGTCATGTATAGTTTTTCCTGGTTAATTGTTTAAAACAGGGTACTAGAGTGGCTGTGTCATCTGGTCACAGAGCCATTCTCCTAAGCACTACCCCATGTCCATATTGGTAGATGAGTAGATCTCAACTTTATCATTCTGGAAGTCAACCAAGGTCCTCCAGGATTCCCTAAGCCCACCCCAAACTTTTTCAGGAATACAGTTTTTTCATGGTACTCTCACATTTCTGAATGTACTGGGGTGTGACACTAACTGCTCCTTTATTCTTGGCCATTTTTTCAAGGATGCTTGTATAGTAAACAGCCTTGGAACACAGAGAGAAGAATGCCCTCCCAAGCAAAAGGCAGATTTGCCAACTGTCCAGTATAATAAGGATAATGTCTCCCTTCAGCGAAAAGAGAAAATTACCTGCAATTTATTTGAAAAGATTCAGGTACAAGCCTAGGGTTCCTGAGGTGTGATGCAAACCCATTATATGCCCAGTACCCACCTGGGTTCTTCACTGTCATCCTTTGGGGCTTGGGGGAGAGGTGGCCAAGGTAAACATGACCCTCCTGATGCTTGCTCTGATCCGAGTGAATAATAAAGTCCTCTGCCTCTGACTTAGGAATCTCATGTCTTCTGCCATCACCCATTGTACTGTGACCTCCAGTGACGAACTTGCTAATTTATAACTGGAGTAAAACCTCAGACCCTCCGTACTCCTAACAGCCTCTAAAGAATAAGACAGACGCGAGCATTATCTTCCCATCTCCACTGTCATTTCCTATAACCCCTGAAGGCTATAAGGATTGGTATCTGGCTACAGTGGACCAAGGGGTAAAGGGAGATAATTCACTCAGGAAAAGTAAAGAGCTGTTGAGAATTAGACAGTTTGCTCTCCGCAGAACTCCTGAAAATAACCTCCACTGGCTTTAGGGTGAAAAGCACTAGTTTGCAATTTCTTGGAATTTGTTCCACTCTGGACACATGGGCACTTTTATGTTCTTTTAGATTCTTCTAGAGTTTTCCATGACTTTTAATAATCCTCATAATTAAAGGCTAACTAAACCAATGTATAGCAAAGGCCAAAGTATCTTAGTAACCAGTTTACTCCTGGTGATATGAAACAAACAGGTATTTTTTTTCTTGACTGCTTGCTTCTATTGGCCATTCTAGCATAACTTTGGATTAATTTCATGAATCGAGATGCTTTTAGTTCGGTAACAAAATGCGATGGTTCAAACTCTTTTAAGGAATAAGTAATCTTCTTATCTCACACACACGCAAAAGTCCAGAGTTAAGATGAGCTCCAGACATCGGGACCCTCACTATTTCTCTGTGACTCCCTTGGCTCAGCCCTTCTCCTGCTGGTAAAGAAGGCTGAAGGAGCTCAAAGCATTATAAGCAATTGACTTTGTAAACAAAGAAGGGATTTTTATTTTGGGAGAAAACCTTTTCCTTTGGCACCTAACAGACTTCTTAATGTCTCACAGTCCAGAATAAAGAAACTCACCTACCCTTAAACTAACCACTAGCAAGCGGAATGGGCTACCTTTGGTTTAGACTCATCATCCTGTTACACTTGCTAAATTCTAGGTTCAAGAGGGGGGGAAATGAGAATAAAAATTGGCATTAAAGCTTGATTTAAAGAATTCTATGATTTTCCTCTGGAATCATAGCATTCTGTACCACTTTTATTGTCCTTACCACAGTTTTTCAGCCAGACAGTCCATAAGTATGTATTAGGTGCAAAGCATGTGCCAGGTATTGCTCTAATTGCTGAGATACACACATGACAGCACAGAGTCACTGCTTTCATGGAGTATACATTCTTCCGACTTGTATTAGAGTTATTTTGATCCTGTATCAGTCACAGCTCTCCAGAGAAACAGAATCAACAGGAGATAGGTAGATGATAGATAGATAATTGATAGATAGATAGATAGATAGATAGATAGATAGATAGATGATAGATTTTAAGAAATTGGCTCACACAGTCATGAGGGTTGCAAATCTGAAATCTGTAGAGTATACCAGCAGCCTGGAAACTCAGATAAAAATTGGTGCAGTTCTGAGGCAGAATTTTTTCTTGGGAGACCTCAGTTTTTGCTCTTAAGACTTTCAACAGATTGGATGAGGCCCAAGCACATTATCAAGGTTGATCTCTTTAAAATCCACATATTGTATACATGTTAACTACATTGACAAAATACCTTCAGAGCAACACTTAGGTTAGTGTTTGTTTAAGTAACTGGGTACTATGGTCTAGTCAAATTTATACATCAAACTAAATATCACAGATGCCTTATTCATCTCAATTCCACTGCCAGCTTCTAAAAGAAAAAAAAAAAAAGGATTGCCAGTAGGACTGCAATGCCTTCATAGAGCAAGGGGACAAGACTGTCTCCTCCTCAGTTTCAGCGGGGACAGGGCCACCCCTGCAAGGTGACACTGCTGTCCCAGCAGACCCAGAGGGCGGAGCACTGAGCCAAAGAGAATTTTACTTGAGCCTTAAGACCTAATGGAATTTTCCTGTTTTTGTGACTGTATTTGGGACATAGTGCCTTTAAGGAGGTAAAGTTAAATCAAGTCATAAAGATGAGGCCCTAATACAATATTACATATTAACAAAGAGAGACCAAGGAGACGCACTCACAGAGGAAAGGCATGTGAGGACACAGTGGGAAGGTGGCCATCTGCAAGTCAACGAAAGAGCCTTCAGGAGAAATCAACCCTGCTGGCACCTTGACCTTAAACTTCCAACTTTCAGAACTATAAGAAAATAAATTTCTGGTGTTTAAAATAAATAAATAAATAAATAAATAAATAAATAAATAAATAAATCAGTCTGCATTCCCCACAGAGCTTCACACAGTGCTTTGTAGCTAATAGATGTTCAAAAACTATGCACCACTGGATTCTTTAAGCTTAATTTTAAGCCACATGCTCTCTCTGAATGTCTGTGAATGGAAGTTCCTATCCAAGCAGATCACCCAGAACTGAAGCAAGATCATGAACCATAAAACAAAGGCAACAATATCCCCATCCATTTGGTCTGATCTGAAGATTCTGTCCTTCTAGTTGCACACTCCATCTTAACTCAGGAGCACAATTCAGGCTGTAATACCAATGTCAAGGAATTATATTCCTCCAAAAAATGCTGCTAAGTATACCACGTGCCTTTTTTGGGAAATGAATTTAAGCCTAGGGCTTAAAAGACTTCATTTTTTCCCATATGACTCTGATCTTTTCTTGAGCCGTTTGATCTGCTTCTTTTCATAAAGCAGATGTCCCTGGTAAGATTGCCAGGGAGCCATGAGCCAGAGCCAGGCCACTGGTCTTCGTATGTCTCTACTGGCCACCCCTGGGGCACCAGGCAAGCTATGGCCTCTTTGAGTCAGCATCTGGCATTTCCAAGCATTCCACACACCTGATATCTTACTGCAACTCCCCCAGCCCCCACAATCCTTAAGAAGAAATACACTTGCAATGTATTCTCTTGATACATACACAGAAGACTGATCCACAGGGCATCATGTATAAATTACTTTCTTCATGGAGTTAATCAAGACACACCTTCAAGGCTTGACCCTCTGTACCCAAAATTAAAAAAAGATAAAACAATATATCTTAATTGAGCACCAACTCTAAGTCAGGTACTGAACAAGGCACATACACGTAGTTAATCTCCCTTAAAATTTTGTGATGTTAAGTATTGTTATTTCTATGATGTAAATGGGGAAATTGAAACCAGCTATAATTTGGGACACAGACTGTAAGTCAAAGAAAAAGAAAAAACTAATTAAGTGTGGTCACACACTTCATTTCTCTCACTAACTGAACAAAATAACCATAACTATTTTCACTTACCCGTTGAGCAGAGCATTAAGCAGAGTATGCAGTTTAACTCAGAGCATTCTGGAGTTTCCATATTTTTCCAAAACAAATGAGGCAAGTTGGTTTTGGGAGGGGGTTGCTTTTTTCTTTTTTTTTTTTAAACATGAAAGGAGTAATGTCTGTGTGGAATGGAAAGTGAATAAAAACACTTTAAATAAAATTCTTTTCTAAAAGTGTATAAATCTGTCATTAAAATGGAAGAAATATTGAAGTCACTATATAAAAGGATATGGATTTCTTGACGTTTTCCAAAGCCACATTCATTTTCAAGGAAAATCTCAAGACATGGTCTCATGTCTCAACACACAAGGTTCTCTTAAATAAGAATTATATTAGTTAGCCAGTGAAAAACACATATTCCCTAGTATGTCTTTAATTGAGGTTGGTTCACGCCACAGAAAATCCCTCTGCTCACAAGCTGGGAAAGTAAATCCATGAAGAGTTGGCTCTTACCTCAGTGAGTCGTTGAATGAAATAACTGAATGAAATTCTGAGGTAATGGAAGCTATTTCACGGAATATTGCAAAAAAAAAAACGCTATCAAGAAAGCAAAAAGATAGTCTTCACAATGAAAGAAAATATTTTTAAATCATATATCTGATAAAGGACTTGTATCAAGGATATATTTTTAAAAACTCTTGAACCTCAATTACAAAAAGATAAATAACCCAATTAAAAGTCAGTAAATGATCAGACCAGGGATTTCTCTAGAGAAGAAATCTGAATGGCCAGTAAACACATTAAAACATGTTCTACATCACTGGCCAGCAAGGAAGTAAAAATCAAAACTCCGATGAGATATTGCTTCACATCCAGCTGGGATAGCTGTGATCAAAGGGACAATCAAAAATGTTGGGAAAGAGGCAGAGGAACTGGAACTTTCAGACACTACTGGTAGGCATTTAAAATGGTGTGGCCATTTTGGAAAACAGCTCCCCAGAAGATTAAACACAGAATTATCATATGACCCAGCAATTTCACTGCTATGTACTTACCAAAAAAATGGAACACATACTCCAGCATAAAAATACACAAATGTTCAGAGCAGTGTTATTCATAACAGCTTAAAAAGTGGAAATAGATCCCAAATGTCCATCAAAAGATGAACAGAAAAATAAAGTGTGATATATTTATATAATAGAATATTAATGGGCAATAAAAGAAATAAAGTACTGATACTTGCTACAACATAGATGAACCTTAAAAACACTATGCTAAGTGAAAGAAGCCAGTCACAAAAGACTACACATTCCATCTACATATAATGTCCAGAATAGGTTAATCTATATAAATGGAGAATAAATTAGTGGTTACCTACAGCTTGAGACAAGTAGTTTGGGAAGAATGGGGAATGACTACAAATGGGTAGGTTTTTTTCTTTTTTTGCAGGAGAGTAATGAAAATGTTCTAAAATTGATTATAATAATGGTTGCAGAGCTCTATGAATATACTAAAAAACCTCAGATGACATATTTTAAATAAGTAAATTGTATGGTATATGAATTATGTCTCACCAAAGTTGGTTTTTTAAAAAAGTCATTTAACAAATTGAGGATAACCTGGAAAAATTAGATTTTTTTATCTCAAGGATATAAATAGAATTTTTTTTAATTTTATTGAAGTATAGCTAATTTAAAAGGCTGTGGTAAAGAATTCACCATCTTTGTGCAATTTGGCTTACTTAAAGTGGTTATATTATTAATAGATATTTTTGGATGAAAAGAGCAAATTTCATTCTAGTTCTCAGGACCACAATCTGTAGAAAGAAGAATAATGCAATATTCTGGAGAAATGATTTCTCAATGAATTTCTATAGCATTGTATTCCTCTTAACTACCAATTTAAATTTTACTTAATATATATATTTTGTCTTTTGTCATTTTAGGGCCGCACCCACTGCATATGGAGGTTCCCAGGTTAGGGGTCTCTAATCGGAGCTTCAGCCACCAGCCAACGCCACAGCCACAGCAACGCAGGATCGGAGCCTCATCTGCAACCTATACTACAACTCATGGCAAGGCCGGATCCTTAAACCACTGAGTGATTCCAGGGATTGAACCCACAACCTCATGGTTCCTAGTCGGATTCGTTAACCACTGAACCACGATGGGAACTCGCTACTTAATATATTTTAATCAATTCACTTTCTTCTTAAAAATACATGTATTTAAAAGAAAATTAATTTCCTTATTATAATTAGAAAACTAATTTCACTTGCCATAAAAAAATGACTGGTAAGTAAAATAAAGATAAATCAGTATTGTAAAATTCTATATAGATAAATATTGCTACCAGAAGACTCTAAGCTTAGGACTTTTTATCTTTCCTATTAAAAGGAGAGATTAATACAAAGAAGTATTAAAAGTATTAAAATCTAGTTCAATAGAATGGCATTATCAAAGAACAAAGAAGCACTGAAAAGAAAATTATCTATGAAAGCCAATATTATTTAATGCTGTATCCATGAACACCCTGAAGCTATCTCTTAACCATCTTCCTAAAAATATGATAAAGGCATTCCTGGATAGTGGATATCGCTCTGGGGTTGTCTAAGTGGCAACCCCAGATCAAAGTGCCCCATTGGAGACAAGATGATGGAGCAGAGGACTTGAGCTTGGAGTTCCAGTTGTGGCTCAGTGGTTAACGAATCCAACTAGGAACGATGAGGTTGCAGGTTTGATCCCTGGCCTTGCTCAGTGGGTTAAGGGTCCAGAGTTGCCATGAGCTGTGGTGTAGGTTGCAGACGCGGCTCTGATCCCGCGTTGCTGTGTCTGTAGTGAAGGCCAGCAGCACAGTTCCTGTTAGACCCCTAGACTGGGAACCTCCATATGCCGCAGGTGCGGCCCTAGGTAAGGCAAAAAGATTAAAAAAAGAAGAAGAAGAAGGGCTTGAGCTCACTCCCTCTCACAGGCACACCAAAGTCACAACTAATTTCTGAACAACCATCAATAAAAAAGACTGGGAACTATCAAAAACAATATTTTACCTCTAAAGAGGGAAAGAAGAAACCATGACAAGATGAAGAGCATACTCATTATATAATCAAAGCCCACACCCCCCAGATAGGCTATCCACAAAGTGGAGAATAATTATATCAGAAACATTTCCCCACAGGCGTGATAGCTTTGAGCCCCATGTCAGGCTCTCCAGCCTAGGGATCTGGCATTAGGAACTGGGGCCTCCAGAGCATTTGGCTTTGAAGGCCAGTGGGCAGACACTAGCCCCTCCTTCCAAAAAGCCTGCACAAGCCTCTGCACCAGGTTCACCCACCAGGGGGAAGATACCAGAAGCAAGAAAACTACAATCTGCAGCCTGCAGAACTAAGTCCACAAACAAAGGTCAGAACTGACCCTGAGACCAACTGGTCCCTGGATCCTGGGTGACGAGAGGGAAGTGTAATGCTGGGACACATAGGACATCCCCTGCAGAAGGCCATTTCCCCAAGGCTGAGTAATGTAACTAATCTATTACATATCTAAAAATACAAATAGAAATTTAAAAAAAATGAAGTGGCAAAGAAGAATGTTCCAGGCAAAGGAACAATGTAAAACCCCAGAAGAGCAACTAAGTAAAATGGAGATAAGCAATTTATTTGAGAAAGAGTTCAGAGTAATGATTGCAAAGATGATCTAAGAACTCAGAAGAAGAATAGATGCACAGAGCAAGAAGTTACAAGAAGTATTTTTTAAAAAGTTATAAAATATAAAGAACAATCATATTTGAAGAATACAATAACTGAAAGGAATACACTAGAAGAAATCAATAACAAGATAAATGAGGCAGAAGAACAGATCTGTGTGCTGGAAGACAGAGTGGTGGAATTCACTGCCACAGAAATGAATTTTTTTAAAAAGAATGAAGAGAAACAAGGACAGTTTCAGAGAACTCTGGGACAACATTAAATTCACCAACATTTCCATTATAGGGGTCCTAGAAGAAGATGAAAGAGAGAAAAATCCTGAGAAAATATTTGAAGAGATAGTCACTGAAAACTTCCCTTATGTGGGAAAGGAAACAGAAATTCAAGCCCAGGAAGCATAGAGAGTCCAATATAAGATTAACCCAAGGAGGAGCATGCAGAGACACATAGTAATCAAACTGATTAAAAGTAATAAAAAAATTAGTTGATTTACAATGTTCTGTCAGTGTCTGCCATAGAGCCAAGTGACCTAGCTATACGTCTATATACATTCTTCTTTTCACATTATCCTTCATCATGTTCCATCACAAGTGATTAGATATAGTTCCCTATGCTACTTAGTGGAATTTCATTGCTTATCTATTCCAAATACAATAGTTTTCATCCTCTAACCCCAAACTCCAAGTCCCTCCCACTTCTTCCCCCTCCCCCTTGGCAACCACAAGTCTGTTCTCCATGTCCATGGGTTTGTTTCTTTTCTGTAGATAGGTTCATTTGTGCTATATACTAGATTCCAGATAAGTGATATCATATCATATTTGTCCTTTCTGACATACTTCACTTAGTATGAGAGTCTCTAGTTCCAACCATGTTGGTTCAAATGGCAATATTTTGTTCTTTTTATGGCTGAATAGTATTCCATCATGTATATGTACCACATCTTCTTAATCCATTCATTTGTCATTGGACATTTAGGTTGTTTCCATGTTTTGGCTCTTTTTAATAGTGCTTCAATGAACATAGGGGTGCATGTATTTTTTCAATGAAAGTTTTGTCTGGACATATGCCCAGAAGTGGGATTGCTGGATCATATGGTAGTTCCATATTTAGTTTTCTGAGGTACTTCCCTACTGTTTTCCACAGTGGTTGTACCAATTTACATTCAAGGACAAAGATAAAATATTAAAAGCAACAAGGGAAAAACAACAAATGACATATAAGGGAATGCCCATAAGACCATCAGCTGATTTTTCAGCAGAAACTCTGTAGTCCAGAAGGGGTGGCAGAATATATATGTAGTTATGAAAGGGGCAAATATACCACCAGAATACTCTACCCAAGAAGCCTCTCATTCAAATTAGATGGAGAAATCAAAAGTTTAACAGATAAGCAAAAGCTTAAAGAATGCAGCACCACCAAATAGCTCTACAACAAAGAGCCAAAGGAACTATTTTAAGCAGAAAAGAAAAGGTCACAACTAGAAACAAGAAAATTGCAATATGGGAAGGTCGTCGATAAAGGTAAACCTACGCTAAAGGCAAGAAATGATCCACACACATATATGATATCAAAACCAGGAAGTGTGAAAGGATAAGAGTACAAATGCAGGATATTTTAAGTGAAATTAAATTTGAAATTGAGATATCAACAACTTAATTACAGATAGATGATAGATAGATAGGTACGTAGATAGATAGATTGATAGATAGATAGTAGATAGATAGACAGACTGCTATATCAAAACCTCATGGTAAACACAAACCAAAAAGCTGTAATAGATCCAGGTAGGTGCCTTCCATCTTGTGACCACACTAGGTCTTCTGTACCCAAGAGGAAGAATGATCGTGGGAAAGGCATACCCTCTTACTAAACCCCTGGCTCAGAATCGATTCACATTACTTCTGCTTATATTCCATTGATGAGAATTAATCATGTAGTCACTCCTAGATGCAAGAAGGGCTGGGAAATAATGGTCCCTACCTGGACCATTACTTCCCAGTACAAAAACTCTACACCACAGAAGGGGAGTGAATATTGGGGTGAACAGCTCTCAAGGCCATAATTTGGCTAATGCTGGGATTCTTGTAAAGATAAGCCATTACCTTTGGCTGAAATGACTTTTGAAGGAATGCCAAGGGTGTCATATGCCTTCCAAAAAACTGGACCTGAGGAAATAGACTTATGCCATGAGATACTCTTAAAATTAAATGGCCATTAAAAAGAAAAAAAAAAAAAAACATCCCAAGCAAGCATGCAATTTTAGACTCTTCAAATAAAAGGGACCCCAGAGAGCATCTACTTATCACATAAAATATTTCACCTAGAACAAATGTTCAAAGAGCTGGAATGGAGGTTGCCTACCCTTTTGAGACTGACCTTCTTGGATTTCATTACCAGGTTGGCACGTCCCTCTTTCAATTACCACCAGCAGCAAAACTTTCTTGTGGCTAAACTAAAGCAGAGAGAAATTAAAAAACAGGCTGCCTTCCCCACTTAGTGGTAAATCTCAAAAGGTCTCAGATACCATTACTTCTAAATCAATAAAAAAGCATTTCTAAGCTATCCATTACTCTCAGGAAATTGGTCCCAGTGGAGGGCTCTTCCAGTTATACCCTTCCAGTATACTTTTCACAACAAAAATTTGTTTTGAAAAATTAAAGCACTAAATTTGTTACATACCTCATACCTTTTAAAGCAGAAAGCCAGGGAACAGTGTGCAGAATTTTCCCAATGACTCAGGGATTAGCAAGAACATTCATGTAATAAGGACCTTCTTGACATCATATTAATGACCAAGACAGGGGTAATTTGAGAATCCTTATGGCTTTTCTGGCTTCTCCCATATAAGCCTGCCCCAGTCTCTTCTCCCTTCTCTCCCTCTGCCAGGAGTAGCTCTCTCCTTGCCTAGAGGTTTGCTCCTTATCTGCTGTTGGTTTGAAAACCAACTAAATAAAATTGCTAAGAGCATTTTGACTTTAATGTCACACATGATACTAAATAAAAGACCTGCATTTGAGTCCATATCAGAATCTTTAGCATATATTACATGACATGCTTTTGGCTCTTTGGAGCTCCCTAAAGCTCAGTTCAGTTTTCTTTGCTCCATATAGTCAAGTGATTGGACAACTGAATTCCAAGTAAATTATATGGTTGACTACATTCCCAGTATCTATTAATTAGGACTTTTGCACTTGCAAGTACTGAAGACCAAATCAAATGGCTTAAGAAAAATAGGGAATGTATTGACTCATACAGCTAAAAAGTCCATTTACCCCAGGCATGGCCAGATCCAGATGCTTAAATAATATTGTCAAAACTCCATCTCTCAACATCTTTGGCTCTATTTTCTACCATGTTTTCTTTGAGCACAGGCAAAGCTGTCTACCAGCATCTATGGGTTTACATGCTACCAGTTTACCAATTCCAATTCCAACAGAAACTACATACCATGTCTTTTTTTTGGGGGGGGGGGGCAGTCGAACAAAAGTTTTAGTGATTTTCATTGGCCAGGTTGGGTCACATGACCTTAATAAATCACAGTGATAGATTGGCTAGGCTTTGATCACATGCCCAAACCTGGAGTTGAATACATCCAAAACTTTATGGATTAAGAATAGGGTAAATTAATACTACAGAGTCACAGTAATCAAGACAGTGTGGTACTGCTACCAAAACAGACATACAGACCAATGGAACAGAATACAGAACCCAGAAATAAACCCAGATACCTATGGTAAATTAATCTTTGACAAATGAGGCAAGAACATAAAATGGGAAAAAGACCATCTTTTTAGTAAGTATTGCTGGGAAACCTGGACAACTGCATGCAAATCAATGAAACTAGAACACACTCTCACACCATGCACAAAAATAAACTCAAAATGGCTTATAAAGACTTAAATATAAGACAAGACACCATCAAATGCCTAGAAGAGAACATGGGCAAAACATTCTCTGACATCAACCTTACAAATGTTTTGTCAGGTCAGTCTCCCAAAGCAACAGAAATAAAAGCAAAGATAAACCAATGGGACTTAATCAAACTGACAAGCTTTTGTACAGCAAAGGAAATCAAAAAGAAAACAAAAGACAACTTACAGAATGGGAGAAAATAGTGTCAAATGATGCAAAAGACAAGGGCTTCATCTCTAAAACATACAAACAACGTATACAACTCAACAGCAAAAAAGCCAACAACCCAATGGAAAAATGGGCAGAGGACCTGAAGAGACATTTCTCCAAAGAAGATATACAGATGGCCAACAGGTACATGAAAAAAATGCTCAGCATCACTGATTATTAGAGAAATGCAAATCAAAACTACCACAAAGTACCACCTCACACCAGTCAGAATGGCCATTATTAATAAACCCATAAACAACAAATGCTGGAAGGGTGTGAAAAAAGGGGACCCTCCTGCACTGTTGGTGTGAATGTAAATTAGTACAATCACTATGGAAAACAGTATGGAGGTACCTTAGAAAACTATACATCGAACTACCATATGACCCAGCAATCCCACTCCTGGGCATATACCTGGAAAAACTTTTCTTGAAAAAGACACTTGCACACGCATGTTCATTGCAGCATTATTCGCAATAGCCAAGATATGGAAACAACCCAAATGTCCAATGACAGATAATTGTACTAGGAAGATGTGGTATATATACACAATGGAATACTACTCAGCCATGAAAAAGAATAAAATAATGCCATTTGCAGCAACATGAATGGAATAAGAAACCCTCATACTGAGTAAAGCAAGTCAGAAAGAGAAAGACAAATACAATATGATATCACTTACATCTGGAATCTAATATACTGCACAAATGAAACTTTCTGCAGAAAAGAAAATCACAGATTGGAGAACAGACTTATGGTTGCCAAGAGGGTGGGGGAGGGAGTGGGATGGTATGGAAGTCTGAGGTTAATAACCGTAACCCCAGACTTTGGGATGGAAAAGCATGGAAATCCTGCCGTATAGCACCAGGAACTATGTCTAATCACCTGTGATGAATCTATTAAAAAAAATTCTTTTAGTAGGGACATATTAATTTTGCAGTGAATAGAGAATTTTGCTGTGTCTACTCCATTTAGAACATAGATAGAAGTGTCATTAATGATTTGGGAAATTTTCTAATTTGATAAGGAGAATGTTGTTAATATTTTTAATAAAATTGAGGTTGAACATTTTTGTAAGAAAAAAATAAAATTAACGTCATTTCAAAAAAAAAGAATAGGGTAAATTAAGGTCAATTCCTTAAGATGATTTCAAGGTGCTATTAGCAGAAGAGATGACAGATGCTGAGCAGGCAAAAAAAAAAAAAAAGAAAAGATAAAGATATGTCCACTGAAATTTATTAAAGGCCATTTAATCTAAGTTTCTAGAGGTTCAAAACCAAAGCAATTTTTGAATAATCATTTTGCTGTAGAGGCATTCCTGTTAGTAACACTCCTAACAATTTTCTATATGCAGGAAGATAAACTTCTCCACAAAACCTTGCAATATACCTCTGACATTAGGCTTTTTTAAATAGAACATATTTCTATTTTCTGATTACACCATGTTTCTATCATCACCCTTATAATAATTTTCACACTTTTTCTCTCACTTGAAGTAAAAATTTCAGTGTGAAATTTCTCTCCCATCTTTAATGTCATTATGTTAGCAGTTTTTCAGTCTTTATAAGTCTTTCTGGAATACAATTTTCTCCTAAAACAGGAAGTATGAGAACCAAAAATAATCTTTCCTTTTAGCCTAGTAGCTCTCCAGTGAGTGCTGCTGTAAGTTGTAATAAAAGGCAGTATTAACAGCCTGGGCACTCCAAGCTGGTACTGCACAGAAGCATTTGTTAAATCATTTTGTGTATCCATCTCCCAGGCAGATGTCTTCTCCCTTTGAAGAGACTGCTTCCACAAGGAATAGTCTTGGCCATACTGTTGGCATCAAATAGCATCTTCCCAGATGCTGAAGGGATGAACAAAGTGCAGCCCTACTCAGTTCTGCGGCCAACATATTTACATGGTAAGAATCAGCTAGGAACCCTCCAACACATCCCCACCCACTCACCTCCATAAATCCTACTGTGGTATAGAGGCCAGAAAACAGATTTGTTCTCTATTCAAAGGCTGTGGAGCCAAGAACGCCCAAAGTTCTTGCGTCAGACTCACCATTCTCTAACCCTGCAGGGAGTTCTTCCTTGACCCCACCTGGCAAGGGGCCACAGCATCTCTTGGCATCATCCACCTCCCTGTAGTTCTGAGGGAAGAACACAACACTTGCAGTAGGAAGACTGGGAATTGAAACTTGATGCTGCCACTTACCAGCACAGGGATCATTCCTATTCACCTCTACCAGGTTCTTCTCTTTGTTGACCACAGTTCCTATTTTCTTTTAGAGCTCCTCCCTCCTCCCACCTCTGTGCTTATGGTCTAGGCAGGGCTTTCCCTGAGCCTAAGACAGTCAGCACATCTGCATCCCCCTGGCCACAGTTACAGGTTCAGGGATGGGTTCTATCTTAAGACAGCTGGGCATGAGCAAGTCAAAACAATTTGAAAGAGATACTCAAAGAACTATGCCCTTTCTGCTGGACTTGAAGCAGATTGATGCTGAGGACCGACTTGTCACAGTTTGCCTTGGACTTTCCTGGCTATAAAATGGGAAAATGTCCAGGGAAATCCCTCAGATACACCAGGGTGGTTGTTCACCCTATTTGCAAACACTGGATGTGAAGGATGGTGCTGTTGCAGCTATTTTATTACCACATGAAATCTGCCAATGAATCCATCATAAAGGAAAAGTAGTTGATAGATGGAGAGAAGTAATTTCCTGTTCACATCTTCCAACCCCTGGATCTAGCCATACCTATAGCTAAATGCCTTTGGAACCTCTCATTATAAGAGTCAATATGTTTTCCTTTCTTTAAACCAGCTTAACTTGAATTTTCTGATACTTGTAACAGAAAAGACTCCTCACTAATATATCAATTATATATTACACAGTTGCTTAACTTTTCTGAGCCTCATTTAGTTCATATGTTAAAATGGAATGGTATTTCCTAAAGATTAAAAGAGAAAATAGTGTCAAGTGTCTGTCTCAATGTTTGGCCTATAGTTTTGTTTCCTTCCCCTTTAAAAGCTTGAGCGCTCAAACTCTAAAGAGTGAAGACTGGAAAGGAAATAGAGATGCAGTTGTTCTAACAGTTCATTATGTGAATAGAAAAACTGAGACACAGAAAAAGTAACTTAGCTAAAGCTTTCAGCTAGTACAAAATCAGAACTAAAACTAAGC
This sequence comes from Catagonus wagneri, assembly GCA_004024745.2. Lineage (NCBI taxonomy): Eukaryota > Metazoa > Chordata > Mammalia > Artiodactyla > Tayassuidae > Catagonus > Catagonus wagneri. Next base: position 4,026,521 of record PVHT021183688.1, read on the forward strand.
TCCCTGAGTTCTGCCTAGTGCTATTTCTATCACACTGTGAAACTGAAATCTCATCTTCTCTTTCTGAGGAGGCCAGTTTGCTAATGCAAAGAGGAGACAAGACTTTCACAGCCCGAGGAGATGCTACCCAAATGAGATGACTGCACATGTCTGGGGCAGTGCCAGGAGCCAGCCCAAAACAAGAGTTCATGTGACCAGTCTTCTTAAGTAGACATAAGTTGAACATGCTCATAGGTCATTTACAAACAGGGCTCTTTTCCCACTCCAGGGCACCTGCCTCAACCAGGAAAAGTCCTCCTTTTGAAGTAAAGATTTGAATGGAAGCCTGAGAGACCCATTCTCCTGCCAACTACCTAATAATAAAATGTATCAACAAGCAGTTTCTCCCTACAAGATTCAGAAACTACCTTTAGACTTTTTTTTCCCTTCTTAACAAAGTAAAATTCATTCTCAAAGTGACAATTCTCAGCTGTTTGTAATGCCTTTCCCAAAGCAGGTGACACTATGGGGGCAGGGGGAGGGGATGAAAAAGACTGTAACAACCACTCAGTCTGGATTCAGGGTGAGGGTAGGCAGAGGTCAGGGAAGGCTGGGCACCTTGTTGTCTGTCACCTGAGGGGGCTGCTTGGGGATCAGCTGCTCTGCCTTCTGCTGTAGTTTGTAGTTTCCAGGGCATGAGGGAGGTAGAGCTCTTCTGTCTGCTTTGTGGGTGATTTATTTGCCCTGTCCACAGCCTCCTCTCTTACAGCCTGGCTAGTTTTACTCTTAGCCAACTTGAGATCATAAAAGGAATATTCTCCTTGACCACCACATGTTTGGGAGGGAGACTGGGACAGAGTGGCCAATTGATTCCCCAAGGACTGCCGGGCTTGAGTCCAGCTGCTTCAAAAAAAACTTGGAGGAATGTACAGTATTGGACTAAAGGAATTTTCCTCTCCATAGATTAGCAGCATAACCCCTGTGTGTTGAGATGCATCTGCCAGGCTCTTGAGGGCCGAGACCATTACTGGTTTTCTCATCAAGTATCAAAAGGCTATGAATTAGGCACATAAATTAAGTGTGAGTTTCATGTGTGTAATGTTTAAGGGTCTATTTCATCACATTTCTCAACCCTATACAATCTAGACCAGTTGACAAACAGACAAAAGAAATCATGATCCAAGTATAAGCTTTATCCCTAGTAAAGATGGATTAAGGACCTTGACTTGAGCCAGGGACCCAAAGAAAATCCTTCCTCCTTCTCATTACCCTCCCAGCTAAGCCTGCTGACCCAGGGAGAGGGGGCGGATCAGCTGGATATCTGCCTGCTTGATTCCTACCAAGCCCTGCCATGCTGAGCACTCCCCAAGGAGACAAGGAGGCCTAAAAGCAGCCAGCTTTGAAGGAAAGAGCATTTAAGGACCTGAATGTGATGTGTGGCATGATTGCCTTTCCCCATCCAACCAGTTAGATAAATCACACCTTATCCCAGAAGGATGAGGAAGAAGCCGCCAAAGAAGAGCAGAAGGAATCTGACCACTGTTTTGTCAAGAAATTTGACAACATGGAGTTCAGAAAGCAGTCCCACCTTACAGGTAAAAGTGGCTTTTCGCTAGAACTCTAAATCCTCCTGTAAATAAAAACTTTAAAAGGGGTTCTCAGATGAACCCACCTTGTTCTCAAGTGCACATGAGAGCAAAGGGCCCCATAGTAAAACTTTCACCACCACTCGTACTCTGCCATGCTTCACCACATTGTTTAATTTTCATGTTTTCAGAATAAACAAAAATGTTATTTTAAAAGTGTAAAGATGAGCAGCCCTGTTTCAAAATATCTAATAGTCAGCCCAGCCTAGGCACCAGCAATGTGAGGAGAAGCAGGTAACTACAGTCCTGGAGATCCCTTCCTACTGGGCCAGCTTTAGGAGGAGGCTTATGGGGAAACTACAAGTACTTAACTGAGCTTCAGGACCCCTCATTCACACGAGAGGGAAGACTAGAAATATCACATGGTGGTAGGTTTTTGGAAAATGTACAAAGATAAGTTAAATTAACCCCCATTATTCTACTCTATTTCTACTCTGATGCTGAATGCTGTTGGAGTGGCTATGGGAATCTGGAGATCTGGCTAGAGAAAAATGAGTTAGGGATGCACTGGTTTGGGCTTAGCAGTAAAACATTTATATAGTTTGTAGTCACTTCCGTATATAATTATTGTTAATTGTAGAGTAGAAATAACTCTCAGGATTATTTAAAAATTTGTTTTCATTGACATTTTCACTGGAATAATCTTAAGAAATAATACGCAAATCTCTTGTTCTCTCTGCCCAGTTTCCCCAAGCAATAACATTTTGCAAAACAATGGTCTAATATCACAACCAGTTATTAACTTAGATACAATTCACACATAGTATTCAGATTTCTCAGTTTTCTTTGTATTCATTCTTATGTGGTTCTGTGTGTGTGTTACGTTATATCAATTCTATCACCTGCGTAAATTCATGGCTCTATTACCATAGCTGATTTACTGAACAGTTCCAAAGCCACAAGTTGTCCCTTTATAACCACACCCATCTCCCCTCCTTCCCACTTCTTCCTAACCCCAAGCAACTATTCATCTGTCTCCATTTCTAAAATTGTGTCATTTCAAATGTTACGTAAATGGAATCACATAGCTTGTAACCTTTTGAAAGTGGATTCTTTTCCACTCAGGATGATTCCCTTGAGATCCATCCAAGTCTTTGCATATATCAGTAGTTCATTCATTTTTAACTCTGAGTAATGTTCCATGTATTGACTGTACCACAGTTGTTTGCCCACAATTTACTTATTGAAGGACATCTGTTGATTCCAGTTGTTATGAACAGTTGGGTACAGGTTTTCGTGTGAACATAAGCTTTTATTTCTCTGGGATACATTTCCGGACATACAATTGGTATGTCATATGATTGCTGCATGCTCTTTTAAAATAAAAACTGAAATTCCTTGGTGGTCTAGCAGTTAAGGATTCAGTGTTGTTACTGCTGTGGCTCGGGTTTGATCCTTGGCCCAGAAATTTCTGCTTGTAGTGGGCATGGCCAAAAAATAAATTAAATAAAAACTTACCAACTATTTACCAGAGTTGCTGCACTATTTAACATTTCCATCAGCAATGTACAAGTGTCCAGTTTCTCTACATCATAAGCAGCATTTGGTGTTATCATTTTTTTTAATTTTAGCCCTTCATCATGATCTTAATTTGTGTGTTCCTAATGGCTGATGATGTTAAGTACATTTTCATGTGTTTATTTGCCATCTGTATATCCTTTTCAGGGAACTGTGTCTTTTGTTCATTTTGCAATAGGATTATTGTTTATTTTTTCTACTGTTGCATTTTGAGATTTCTTTATATATTCTTGATACTAATTCTTTGTTAGATATGTAGTTTATGAATATATATTCTCCGTTTGGAATTTGTCTTTTCATCCTCATCACTTGAGCTTTTATAGAGAAGAAGCTTGAAACTTTGATTTTTCCAATTTATCAATTTCTCCTTTTTTGGATTGTCTCATCCAGACTTCTATAACAAAACACAATAGACTTGGCAGCCTAGAAAAAAACAGAAATTTATTTCTCACAGTTCTGAAGTCTGAGAAGTCCAAGGTCAAGGTGCCAGCACTGCGGCGAAGGTCCACTATTGGTCCATGGCTGATGCCTTCATTCTGTGTCCTTACATTGTGAAAGGGGCGAGGGAGCACTGGGGGACCCCTTTTATGGCACTAATCCCATGCGTGACCACCCTCATGACCTAACAGCTTCCCAAAGCCCATATCTAATACCATCACATGTGGGTGTTAAGATTTCAGCACATGAATTTGGGGCTGACACAAATGTTAGGACCATCGTATGGGTCATTTTCTCAGTATCAAGACCAGGAATATTTTTTATAATGATTTTTATTTTTTCCATTATAGCTAATTTACAGTGTTCTGTCAGTTTTCTGCTGTACAACAAGGTGACCCAGGCACACATACAAGTATACATTCTTTTTTCTCACATTCTCATGCTTCACCAGAAGTTACCAGACATAGTCCCCAGTGCTATACAGCAGGATCCCATTGCTTATCCATTCCAAAGGTGATAGTTTGCATCTATTAACCCCAAATTCCTAGTCCCTCACATTCCCTCCCCCTCCCTCTTGGCAACCACAAGTGTGTCCTCCATGTCTATGATTTTCTTTTCTGTGGAAAGATTCATTGTGGCCATATATTAGATTCCATATATAAGTGAAATCATATGGTATTTGTCTTTCTCTTTCTGACTTACCTCATTCAGTATGAGAGTCTCTAGTTCCATCCAAAATGGCATTATTTTATTCTTTTTTATGGCTAAGTAGTATTCCATTGTGTATATACACCATATCTTCTTAATTCAATCATCTGTCCATGGACACAGGTTGTTTCCATATCTTGGACTATTGAGAATAGTGCCGCAATGAACATGTGGGTGCATGTGTCTTTTTCAAGGGAAGTTTTGTCCAGGTATATGCCCAGGAGTGGGATTGCTGGGTCATATGGTAGTTCGATGTATAGTTTTCTAAGGTACTTCCATACTGTTTTCCGTAGTGGTTATACTAATTTACATTCGCACCAACAGAGCAGGAGGGTTCCCTTTTCTCTACACCCCCTCCAGCATTTGTTATTTGTGGACTTATATATGATGGCCATTCTGACTGGTGTGAGGTGGTACCTTGTGGTGTTTTGATTTGCATTTCTCTAATAATCAGTGATGCTGAGCATTTTTTCATGCACCTGTTGGCCATCTGTATATCTTCTTTGGAGAAATGTCTCTTCAGGTTCTCTGCCCATTTTTCCACTGGGTTGTTGGCTGTTGAGTTGTATAAGTTGTTTGTATATTTTAGAGATGAAGCCCTTGTCAGTTGCATCATTTGAAACTATTTTCTCCAATTCTGTAAGCTATCTTTTTGTTTTCTTTTTGGTTTCCTTTGCTGTGCAAAATCTTGTCAGTTTGATTAGTTCCCATTGGTTTATTTTTGCTTTTATTTCTGATGCTTTGGGAGACTGACCTGAGAAAACATTTGCAAGGTTGATATCAGAATGTTTTGCCTATGTTCTCTTCTAGGTGTTTGATGGCATTTTGTCTTATATTTAAGTCTTTAAGCCATTTTGAGTTTATTTTTGTGCATGGTGTGAGGGTGTGTTCCAGTTTCATTGATTTACATGTGACTGTCCAGTTTCCCCAGCACCACTTACTGAAAAGACTGTCTTTTTCCCATTTTATATTCTCGGCTCCTTTGTCAAAGATTAATTGACTGTAGGTGTCTGGGTTTATTTCTGGGTTCTCCATTCTGTTCCATTGGTCTGTATGTCTGTGTTGGTACCAGTACCACACTGTCTTGATAACTGTGGCTCTGTAATATTGCCTGAAGTCTGGGAGAGTTAAATACCAGGAATAATTTTAATGCCTGCACGGCCAATTAATTCATCAAGAAGCATGATATGATTGTGCAGAGCAGCAGATTATTAGGGTAATGCGCCCAAGTCACCAACACCAGGAAGTAAGTGAGTGTGGAGAAAGGCAAGGTTTGAAATGCATGGTGACAAAAGCAAATATTTAGAAACATTTTATCATCATTAGATCTGCAAAACATGTTTCTGTTTTCATTAATGCCTAGTAAAATTAGTTTAAAAAGGATTAAAAATAAAAATAGAATTAATCATACAAAAAGACTGAATTATATTTCCATTATTTCTACATATCACATTATGAAACTACAGTTTTATATTTCATATCATATTTATAATATGATATAAAATACATATCATATTATAAAAGAGGCCAAAAAGAATGCAACCCTGAAAAATACATAGAAAGTAAAGTTTCATGGCATTATGAAGGGAAATTAGTTAATAAGATAGATTGTTATGTCTCTGAACTTTTGTGATGTTCAGGCTCAAATTATATAATTTGCTGTGATTTCTTTTCTCATTCCACATAACTATTCGTCTTTGTACCTCTATTGTACTCTTCTTATCAAAGTGAGGCCCCCCAATTAAATAATCTTCACTAAACCTGAATCAGCCCCTAACCAGGGGTTAACAATTTAGTAACCAGATCATGAGGTGTTCTGAGATGTCCCAAGGGAGGTAGTCATGAAGAGAAGGAGAGAGATGGTGCAAAAGTACCCACTAGGTTCATTTATCAACTAGTACAGAGCTATTTCAATATTTTAACTGGTATACACCTGCAGATGTAGTATAGCTAATCCCTGGCTCTTGCATTTATGTAGGTGCTTTGTTAGGGTAACAGAAGCTGGGCAAGGAAACCACAGGCCTTCAACATTAGATAGTTTTTGAGGAAAAATAATGAACTTGCCCCCTAAAGTGCTCAACATAAATTTATAGGAAAAAAATCTTTAAACTTTAAAGTCAGTGGCTCAGAATATGTAACAATAAGAACATCATAAATCACTAATCGTTATTAAACCAGAAGGTTTCAGCTACTTCTCCCCCTTACCCTCAAGACTCCTGTGTCTGTCATGAAACAACTAGAAATGAATTCTTACTTTTACAAAATCTTTATGGTTACTGTCCCTGACCCACTATTCCAAGTCTCAGATAGGCTTCCAAAGGTGATGAAGCAACTTGATTCAACTACTGCGTAATCAACTGTGGTCAGGTAATGGGTAAGAACTTTCTCTATTTAATATCATTTGAGCCCCTGTGTCTGCAAAGCTTCTCAGGTCAGCCATGGCTGTCACTTCTTTCCAGGATACCCTAGAAATGACGCACAGAGTTCAAGACTTATACAGGGCAATTTGACAACCAGCAACTTAAAGGAAACAGAAGAAAAAAATATATATATATATATATACACACACATATGTCACTATGCTATACAGCAGAAATTGGCACATTGTAAATCAACTATAATTTTAAAAATTAAAAAGTAAATAAATAAAGATAACAGCATTTAGCTAAAAGGCAAACATCAGCAATACACTGAGGATACTAGGTAATACAATTTAATTTCTAGCCACTGTTTTCTAACCCAACCTAATGATACATCTTTGAAGTACTCTGAGCCTATCCTCTCCTCCTCCTTTGAGGTTCTTCAGATGCCAAGTCAAAGTGGAACCCCGGTTCTGACATGAACCTGTCACATGACCTTGGGCAGGGCACTCTCTCCATCTGTGGCCTGGGGGTTATTGACAATTTCCTTGCAGTGTGGTTCCTTGGCTTAAGGAAGAACATATGAAGGAAACTTGAGCAGAGACCTTAGAATCTAGCAAATTCTCAATACAAAGTAACTACTGCTAATGTAAGCCAAATTCCACACATTTTTTAAATTATCAACAAATAGGAAATGATATTCAACAGTGAGGTTCTGACATTTATTGTCTATGAACCAGCAGTGCCATTCATTCCTATTAGATGTTTACTATCATGGGACAAGACTATTATTGGAACTATTAAGAATGCTAAAATTTTCATTTCCAATTTGCTATTTATCTTTAATTTTTTTTCTGTGCACTAGAGAGAAGAAAGTTTTTCACTTCGATCCATTCATGTTTGAAGAATTTTTGGGAGAGTAATTAAATTAAAAGAACAGAGTAAATTAATTTAGAAGGTTCTCAAAACTATAAAGATATATTCACGAATATGTAAATGCCTTATAAAACCTGAGTTAAAATGTGAGATCAGTAAGGTAGCCTTTCCAGTATGTACTTTTTTTTTAATTTTATGGCCACATCTGCAGCATATGGACGTTCACGGGACAGAGATCGAATCTGAGCCACAGCTGACTTCTACAGAATTACCCACAGCACCAGGCCAGGGATCAAACCCACAGTCCACACTGACCCAAGCCACTGCAGTCAGATTCTTAACCTGCTATGCCACAAAGGGAACTACACCTTTCCAGTATTTATGAAGAAAGATGTAGTAAGCAAATTAGCAATATGGACAAGATTTTAAGAAAAAGGTTTTCACTTCAAAAGATTTCTAAGAGGCTTTTTTTTTTTTTTTTGGTTCGGGTGGGTGTTTTTTCTGTTTATTTGTTTGTTTGTTTGTTTGTTTGTTTTGGCTGCCCCACAGCATATGGAGCTCCTGGGCCAGGGATCAGATCCAAGCCACAGTCTCGACCCAAACTGCAGCTGAAGCAACTTGGGATCTTTAACTCACTGTGCTTGGCCAGGGATCGAACGTGCATCCCAGCACTCACAAGATGCTGCCAATCCCATTACGCAACAGCAAGGGCTTAGAGAGCTTATCTAAGAGTTTTTGAAACGATAGCATAATCTAAGTGTTAATATTTATACTTTGCTATTAGTTGTTTATGAGAGCAGACCCAGAAAATGTTACTTTTGATACTCTCAGCCCTTTTAGTATGAGAGCCTGATAATAATAAAAACGCCTTGGGAAGTGGTTGCAGTGAAGAGGAACATTCATGGATGGACATTATAATCTAAGACATAGACTCAAATCTGGATACAAGGCCCCATTAACTTTTTATTTCCTCACACCCTTTTTTCTCATCTATAAAATCAAAATAGTGCTTCGTATCAGAATTTTTATAAGAAACTAAGATATATCAAGAACCCCAACATTTTCTTATTCAAATAACAATTGTTTTACATTTCTAATGCAATCAGACTTTTTCATACTAATTAGGTTAATGAAAAAGTTTTGTTTTATATAGTCAGCATATGACCAATCATGATGATCTGGGTGATTTCTTCCAATAACACCTTGGGAAAATATAAATTTATTTAAAAAAATACTGTATTGAGATATTTTGGGTCACAGTTACTTACTTTAACTTTTCTCTTGAATAAAAAAATGTTCCAAATTTGATCTAAAAAATAGTTCCCCTGATAACTATAAACATCAGAGCCCAACCTATATTTCTTACGGATGCAAAATTCCTGCCAATCTCTCTGACACTCTTGCCTACAGAAAGTCTGAAAAATTCAGGCCAATATTGCTTCATAATTTTTTTTTACATTCCTTTACATGAACCCACCAGGGTCTCAGGGGAGGTAATCAAATATAAAAAATAATCATCATAAAGATTTACTTTAAAAAAATTGTTAGCCAATGTCAGGAACTTGGCTTATTTACAATAAATGTTTTGAGCGTCTTTCAAAGACATAGTGCAAATACCTAAAGCATCCATGTAGCTGCCAGTTTCCAATCCTCACATAATGATAAGACAATGGAGCTTTTAAATGAACCAAGTGATTTTCTTGGCCAAACCTTTTTTCTGAGTCATGTTACAATGTGTTTAAGGCAACTAACCGAGGTGATTTTGGTTTTATCTTTGTATTCTGAAAAGACCAAATGGGAACTGGGTGTTGCTGCTTTGCCCGGCAGGATTTTTATAGTACAGTGTCACCAGCAGGCAAACTGGCACTCAGCAGGCTAGTTAGCATAATTCTGATCTGCACGTCCCATGAGGCAGGCCTTCCAGTCAAGGGTGGAGTCAAAGAAGTCAGCAGACCAAAGTCGAAGCCAGATGGAAAATCACAGACTCTACAACACAAATGTCCCTTTTCTCGAGCATAAAGGCACAAATAAACTAGCTTCCTTACTTCCTCTGAGATGTGCAGCAGATGCTACTCTAGGAGACAGGAGTGGGGAGTCACCTTGGATCAGATTATCTTTGCTTCAGGAAGCTCGACAGAATGGTCCTTTATAAATCAATTTTGAAGCAAGAGCCCTGCAGCTGTTCTAGGGGGGAAGGTTCAGGAGTCTTGTTGGGCTTTGCCTTGGGCTAAAATCCTAATGGCAATCAAAATGGCTCTGTCCCTCCTAATTAACTGGTTTGAAACTATGAGTTTATTAAGGGGCTAAGACCCTTCTATGAAATAGGGAGGCAGTTCTAGACACCTCCCTTTTAGATTCAAAGTTTTAGGCTCAGCCTATTTAGATTGGGGCCAACCATAAGAAAATAAAACAACCAAATGGGAAACTTCCCAGAAGTAGGAACTCGGAGTCTAGTTGGGTGGCCTGGGTTAAATACTAGAGACTTAGTCCTAAAAATATCTAATGGCAAATGATGTCCTGGGACCCTACCTAACTAGTCACCATGGCAACTTGAACGTGCCCTCAAGGCAGGGTCAGTTTAAGACCTTCAGAGGCTGTAAATACTGAGGAGAGTATGTTTCCCATCCAATCACCATTCCCATCCTAAATGTCATTCAAAGTCAAAATTATATCAAACTGTAAAATAAGGGTAGGAAAATCCAAAAGTTAAAAACTAGCCAATAATGCTTATTTGATTCTTCTGTTACAATATTAAATCTTGCAAAAGAACTTTTTACTGTAATTTTGGTGCACCGTGGTAGTCTGGATTTTGAGTTATCCTATCCTGCCTTGACAGAAATAGCCAATTGTTTGGAACTCAAAGACCTACAGTCTTGGGACCCTGGACTTGTTTGTCCCTAGAGAGCCCAGAGCTAACTGGACACTCAGGGAGCAGGAGTCCTCTCAGTTTGGTTTTGTAACCAAAGTACTTCCTGGGTCCCTAAGGTTTGCACTAGTTCATCACATATCCTGTTTCCAGCAACACCATGGAGACAAGGAGGCCAGGACTGTGGCAATATTCCAGGTGAAAGAAAACATAGGCTGAAACAAGGGCAGTGTGAAAGGGAAGCATTGGACGAGAAATACTGTGAAGAGACAATTAAAAGATGTTTATGGTGGATTGGGGTTGTGAGTCAGGAGTATGATACGAATTAGGGAGAGTTTTCCATTTGGGTTTCAGGGATGATGGTGAGCCTAACGAGTAAGAGAGAAATTGTAAGAGGAGGTAGAGATAGCCCAGGTGAGAGGATGATGAGTGACACGGTGATTTGGGCTTATGGCAAGTGGAACTTGCTGACTGTCTCTCCATGTAAATCTGGCCGGTCCCTGCGGTGGGGGGATACTGTTGTGGAACTGGAACCTATGGGAGGGATGACTGGGTGGCACACAGATGGCTGATGACTAGAGGTAAATGGAAGACCCAAAGCGAACACACAAAAAAATGAAATGCTTAAGAACCTGGTGAGCTAAAGGCAGAAATGGGAAGTAAAACTCTGGGATGATAAGAAGGGGAACAGCATCTCTGTGAGAAGAGTCTTCAGAAGAAAATAAACAAAGACCAGTGAAAAAAGTTGGGGCAAAAAGTAACCAGTTGTATTCAGATTTATCTTCAAATAGTCTGGATAAAGAACAGAAAAATAATTTTCAGACAGCTAAAGACAATCTAAGAACTGACACTTTTTAAAGGAATGGGATCTGTCATATTTCAAATCTCACAGAGATAGCTTTTTGACAAATCACAAGTATATTGTGAGCTGGACCTTTCACCTGGGAGAAAACACAAGGCCCTCAAATCAAACATGGACAAGAAAATAATTGTTCATAAAAAGTTCTAAAGATATACTACATTTAGTATCTCTAAAGAGTAATTTGGTCATTATAATGTGATATTGTCTTTACTTTTACTATGTATTATTTTTCTTACAAAAGAGTTGGTCTTGGAGTTCCCATCATGGCTCAGCAGTTAACGAACCCAACTATCATCCAAGAGGATTCAGGTTCAATCCCTGGCCTCGCTCAGTGGGTTAATGATCCAGCATTGCTGTGAGCTGTGGTGTAGGTCACAGACTCAGCTCGGATCCCAAGTTGCTGTGGCTGTGGCATAGGCCGGCAGCAACAGCTCCGAATGGACCCCTAGCCTGGGAACATCCATATGCGAAGGGTGTCGCCCTAAAAAAGCAAAACAAAAAAAAAGAAGAGTCAATATTAAAAAAGAAGGTTGAGGTGTACTCTTGTGGTTCAGTGGGTTCAGGATCTAGCATTGTCACTACGATAGCTTGAGTTGCCCCAGTGGCATGAGTTCGATCCCTGGCTCAGGGTATTCCATATGTCGAAGATGTGGCCAAAAAACAAAACAAAACAAAAGAGTGTTGACAAAAATTAAACTTGAACCTGTATTTAGTTTGTACTTCATTTTTCTCCAAAGTCTGCCTCTGGCTCTGGTTGTGCATACAGATCCCCAATCAGCCCTGACACAAAAAATAAATGGGTGAAGCTCTTATCGGCTATCTCCTCTATAATGAGATGTTAAGAATCCCAAGAAAATTCAGTTCAACAAAAGAAACTGGATCCAAAAGAGGATGTGTGAAGGCAGGAAGTAAATTTCATTGTGCCAACTTAGCGGGACAAATCATTCTGCAGATTAATGATGTCTCTCCTTTCTAAGCTAGGCACATTTTGGGATACTGGCAGTTTTCCTCTCAAGGCAGTATTTTACAATTTTCAAAACACAAAATTTGTTTCAAGTACACTTTTTTCTTGTATCCAACTTCGGGTACCTGGCCAGGGATTTTGTCTCTCTGGGCAAAAGATGAAGAGACTATGGAAAGGAATCTGGGAAGTCTGTTCTCATCCTAATATGCTAGTAACAAAAGTTAATGTTAAGGAGTCTCGTGGTGGCGTAGCAGTTAAGGGTTCAGTGTTGTCACTGCTGTGGCTCAGACTCAATCTCTGGCTCAGGCGTGGCCCAAATAAAGAAATATAGAACAACAGAAAAACATTTATTTTTTTCTTTAAGGTAATGTCAAAAGGGCATCTCACTGCGGTTCCGTTATCCATTTACAGCTTGCTTTCCTTTTCCTATGTGATGCCAGGAATACTTCCATGTGTCTTGGTATATAAGATTGCATCAGAATCTCAGTTCCAAACCCTGGGCACATCCCAACCCATCTTTCCTAATTTCTGCAAACTCCTGGGACAGTTTTTGTTCTCATGAGAACTTCTGGCTCTAACCTTGGCTTGCTCGATTGATGAACCAACTTGTCATTTTATATCTGCCCCAGCCATGGACCTAGAGGTGAAACTCAGCTTTTTCCTCCATTCCCTCAATTCCTAAAGGAAAATGAGGAGTAACTTTACTACTGATCTGAAAGGAATACAAAGAGTGTAAACAGAGATATAAACAACTCATGTGAAAATTAGGCATACCCACCCTCAGCTTGGGAGGTCACCTACCCTCCGGGCATTTCCACCAGCCCGGTCACCCCTGTGGTACCCAGTCTCACTCTGAGAGTCTCACTCTGTTCCTCTGAGAGGAGAACGGTTTTATTTTCTTGTTCTGAGTGCTTTAACTGTGTCTTTTATTGCTCTGGCTCCGTTTTATTAACCTCAGGCTCTGTCTCACCTGCTATCCCAAATGTCTTAGTAGATAGAAAACAAAGACAGTTTTCTCCTGAAGAACAAGTCAAGTGCCAATTTCTCAGAGAATATATTTTTCACACAAACTCTCCCAACACACACGATGGTAATGGCAGCCATGCTGCTATATTAAGAGCTGTCATATTTCCATAGCTCCCACACACTCCAAGAAGCTTTCATCTGGTTCACAAAATGCCCCTGACCAGATGCTCACCATCAAAGACAGAAGGACCTTGAGAGCTCTAACAAGCCAGAAAATGGTTGATGTTCCCCTCCATGGAAAACAGCACAGGACTTGAAGAGCACAGACCTTCCTGAGGGTAAACCACAGCTTACTCTTGGGCTCAGACAATTTGTGGGGAAAACTTGTAGGATGTTTCCAAATTAAAGCACACATTTAAACCATTCATATACTTTCAAAAAGTAAAGTTATATCTGAAAACTATGTGTATGGTTCTTTCCATAAATGTCTAAAATCAGTAACTATTATTTTGGTATAGAGGGGCTGCACCAAGTAATATTTTCCCTTGACCATCTTGGCAACCATCCCAGTTAAACTGGTTTTTGCTTTTATCACTTATCACTTATCACCAGTGATGTGTCATTCTGAGACTATATGCAATTTTTATAAAATTTAACTTGTTTCCCACAGTTTTTTCTACAAAGAGAGGAGCCATGCATGATTTCCGTCCTTGTTATTTTTTTCTAGAATTGCGTGCTCCTAAATGAACTGTAATCAATTTTATTTTCTTGTTTCATATCAATTTTTTAATTAATCATTTACATTGGCTTTTGATGTCAACAATTAACTCAAGCCTGATTCTTCTTGATAAGATTTTAGAATAAGCTTTTTCCAGGCATATAAATCATGTCCTTAAAATAAGTAATATTTACTCCTTAAAATAAATAATATTTAAACATAATTTCAGTAAACTTTAAAGGATATTAGTTTTCAAAATATATTTGAACATACACAAATGTATATAAAAGTGATACCTTGTGAAATATTAGAAATGTTGGTTACAGAATTAAACAAAAACATATATCTCAATACTTGCTATTTTGCTTATTTAGACTTTTCTCAATTTTTATTCAATTTAGTTTTTAATGTTCTTAAAAATGCAATTGACCTAAAAACTTATTTTTTTGTCCTTTTAGGATTTTACCCAAGGCATACAGAAGTTCCCAGGCTAGGGATCAAAACAGAGCTGCAGCTGCCAGCTTACACCACAGTCACAGCAACACCAGATCTGAGCCATGTCTTTGACCTACACCACAGCTAATGGCAACGCTGGATCCTTAACCCACTGAGCAAGACCAGGGATCAAACCCACATCCCCATGGATACTACTCATATTCGTTACCGTTGAGCCACAATGGGAATGCCTAAAAACATTTTTGAAAAGCCAATTTTACTGAAACCAAAGGAGGGTTATAATCCTCTTTAAGTATCTTGTACTTAAGTAGATTTAAATTTTCCTGACATTTATTTTCTCATCATAATGGACAAGATTTTGATCAAAGCCAGAAGCCCATCGGTCTCACAAAAAAAAAAAACAAAGAAGTCCCAAAAAATGTGTGAGGCCTTGCTTAAACAATCTATCTCCAGTTTGAATTTGTGAGACCCGATCCTTCACCTTCTCTGCCCAACTGACTTGTTTTCATCCTCAAGTTATCAAGAAAAGTAACAGTGCCAAGTAAACGGAGCCCAGCACATCACAAACACATCCATCTCACAGAGGGAAGGATTTGAACATCTCTAACTATCTCCAAGTACAAAGAAAAGAGTGAAGTCCTTTTAGGAAATCAGTCACAGCAGTACCAGACAAAGTTCAATGAGTTATAAGTTTCAACTAACATCTCACTATGAAGAGTTAATGCCAAAACCCCACATGGCACTGCACAACCCTCATTTGGCCAGCCACCCTGAAAACCCTCAATGTAGTTGGAAAGTCCTTCTAAGAGTAAGCTCCCTGACATCGTGTCACATGATACAGCGATAACTCTAATCTAAAGTAAGATTAAATGCAAAGAATTCCATTACTGAATGACGGTTTATTGTTGTTAGTGGGTTGGGGACACTGGATAGAAAATATTTGGAGTTGGAAATTATCATACTAAGTGAAGTCAGTCAGACAATGAGACACCGACATCAAACGCTGTCACTTACATGTGGAATCTTACAAAAGGACACAATGAACTTCTTTGCAAAACAGACTTTGAAAAACTTATGGTTTCCAAATGAGACAGGTTGGAGGGTGGGGGGATGCACTGAGGGTTTGGGATGGAAATGCTATAAAAATTTGGTTGTGATGATTGTTGTACACCTGTAAATGTAATAAAATTCATTGAGTAATAAAAATAAACAGTAAAGATTAAACATTAAAGAAAAAAAGAAAATAGTTGGAGTTGGACTAAGGTTTTAAATAATTGAAGGTTTTGGATAGTTGGAGTTGGACTAAGGTTTTAAATTTTGAAGCTGGAAGCTACAAAACCACCCATGAAGTCGTTTAGGAGCTTCCCACCCAGCAGAGAGGGCACATTCAACACAGCACAGGCACTGACTGAAGAAGAAAAGTATTGAAGTCATCCTTATACTCCACCAGAGGAGACTGTTCCTAAGCTAGATTTATATATAAAAAGTATGGTGATAGCCATAAGGACTTTGTATGGATCCTGTGAGGATTCAATGAGACAATGTCAAGAAAGTGCACGTCGTGTCATTCAATAACTATAAAGACAAGGGATAATGGAAAGAAAAGCAAGAGGGATAGGAACAGAAGAAGAAAGTGTTTGATATAGTGAGAGTGATTACCTGGGTTCCGTCAGTGGTACTCTGGGTCTGTGCTTTGCTCCATAGTATGGCTAATGATTTAGATATTGAACTCAGCTGCTAAAAGGGACAGGAAACACTGCTTCTCCCAAGGATGCCAGGCAAAGAGTAGTTTCTCAGAGAATATGACTGAACAGGTGGCAAATGGCAGCGAGACACACTCAGCGATGCCTGACAGCTCACATCCATCCAAACAGCATCATGGGAAGATCTCATTTCCTGGGCCCCAGCTGCTACACGAGCCCCTGTCAACTGAGGAGACGGGCATCAATGAGAAAGTCCCGCGAATATCAGCTCTGCCTCTTTAAACTTCCCTGGCCTTTTTAAGTCCCTGGATAACTGCCATTTTATCCACGAGAGAACTGAAGCGAAATGTATCCTCCAATAGTTTTAGGAGAGGTTGGGAGAGTTTCTGGCTCCTTGCAGTGCTCAGTAACTTCTGTTAATGGTGTTTCCTGTTGGACGTGCTGTGAGTAATGGGATATAGTAGCCTTCATTTCATTACCCAGTCTGAGAACACCCAAGAGTAATGCCAAGAGGTCGCTTAGTCTTCAGCCAGCTGTGCTTCCCTTCCCAATATCCACGTTGCAGGCATGGAGGTAAGCTCTAGTTCTTCCAAGCTTAATTTCTTATGAATGCCAGTTGGGAAAAAATCCTCATGGCAGTATAGAGCGGTGATTGGGGCATGGAAATGGAGCCTAATTTCGAATAATGTCTGCTCATTAGCTGAGTGCTCATGAGCTGAGTGTTTATGAGCTGAGTGGCTGAGAGCTCAAAATTTCTGATGTTGAAGCCCTAGCCTGCCAGTGTGCGGTATTTAGGGAAAGGGCCTTTAAAGCACTAATTAAGGTTAAATGAGGCCATAAGAATAGGGGCCTAGTCCAAAGTGACTGATGGCCCTATAAGAGATGGGAGTGCACAGAGAAAAGGCCATGTGAGGACATAGAAGGTGGCCCTCTGAAAGCCAAAGAGAGAGGCCACAGGAGAAACCAAACCTGCAACCCCTTGATCTTCAACTTCCGGCATCCAGAACTGGATGTCTTTTGTTGAAGACTTCCCTGGCTGTGTGGGCTTTTTGTTTGATTTTTGTTAGGGCAGCCTTAGTAGACTAAGACAGGTAGGTTTTCAAGCTCAGTCTCAGGTGCCTTCTGTAAGTGGAGATAATCAAAGACCCTCAAAGTGTGAGTATGGGAAAAGATGATGCCTATAAATGCTGGGCCAATGCCTGACACAGAGAAAGGAGTCCATACATGTGAGGTATTGATTTTGCTAAAACTGTGCTATTTTTAAAATGCATCATATGAGGTCTAGAGAAGTTAAACCACAGCTCAAAAGCAGTTAGCAACTTGGCAAGCCTCATCTATGAGCCAGGATCCTCAGGGTCAAGCTTTAAGAGAATGGCACTGTGATGGTTGTGTCATCATTATCTAGTGTTATCTAGTTCATCCCTTACAGCAATGGCCTGCATTCTCATTCCCGACAGCAATGTAGGGTAGTGGTCAGGGACACAGGATCAGTGCCTAAACGGAGCTCTGACCAAAGGCAAGACACTGCTCCAAGTGCTAGGGATTCGGATGTGAATAAGGCAGGCAAGGTCCCTGCTGTCATGGGGCAAACTTCCTCCAGCAGGAGGCAGATGTTGACTGAGCATCACAGAAACATGATTTCAGAGAGGGCAGAGGTCTGCTGAGAGTGACCGTGGACAGGATGACAGGGAAGGCCTCTCTGAGGAGAAGTCACCCCAGCTGAAATTTGAAAAATGAGAAAGAGCCACAGATGACAAGCTCTAGGGACTTTAGGCTCAAGGAACAGGAGGTACAAAGTCCCTGGTGCAGGATCAAGCTGAGATTCTTAAGGAACAGTAAGAAGGAACTGGGCTGGTTAGCTTGTTTTTAGCATACCTTCCCACGCTTCTTCTTCTACCTAGAAACCAGGTGTACTTACAGACTAATGACCAAGAGGTGGTAATTATCATGATGGAAAAGAAAAAGAATCCATGTGCCCTTTTCCAATTTGACTGAAACCGTAAGGCTGATTTCAAAGAGAAAAATCAGAAGGAACGGAAGGTGGTAACAGAAATTGCCCAGTGTGAGCAGAGACAGAAACCGTGAATACACATAGTGCATCAGAGCGGGGAAGGCCCTGGAGATTCCCTGCCCCATTTTATTTTTTTTTTTAATTTTTCAAATTAAAGTGGAGTTGATTTACAAAGTTCTGTCAATTTCTGCTGTACAACAAAGTGACCCAGTTTTATATACACACATATATATACACATACACTTTTTCCCATATCATCTTCTATAATGTTCTGTCACGAGTGATCGGATATGGTTCCCTGCGCTATACAGCAGAACCTCATTGCTTATCCCTTCCAAATGTAATAGTTTGCATCTACTAACCCCAAATTCCCAGTCCATCCCATCCCTCCCCCACCCTTGGCAACCATAAGTCTCCTCTCCATGTCTGTGAGTTTGCTTCCGTTCTGTAAATAGGTTGATTTGTGACATATTTTAGATTCCACATATAAGTGATATGATATGGTACTTGTGTATCTCTTTTTTGACTTACTTCACTTAGTATGAGAATTTCTAATTGCATCCATGTTAGTACAAATAGCATTGTTTTGTTCTTTTGGGGGCTGAGTAGTATTCCATTGTGTATATGTACCATATCTTCTTAATCTGTTCCTCTGTCAATGAACATTTAGGTTGTTTCCATGTCTTGACTACTGTGAATAGTGCTGCAGTGAACATAGGGGAGCGTGTTGTTGTTTGTGTTTTGCTTTTTAGGGCCACACTTGTGGCATATGGAAGTTCCCAGGCTAGGGGTCAAATTGGAGCTACAGCTGCCAGCCTACACCACAGCCACAGCAGCGCAGGATCCGAGCTGCATTTGTGACCTACACCACAGCTCAGGGCAATGCTGAATTCTTAACCCACTGAGTGAGGCGAGGGATCAAACCAGCATCCTCATGGATCCTGGTCAGGTTCATTAACTGCTGAGCCATGAAGGGAACTCCAGAGCATGTATCTTTTCATATTAAGGTTTTGTCCAGATATATGCCCAGGAGTGGGATTGCTGGATCATATGGTAGTTTTATACTGAGTTTTCTGAGGAACCTCCATATGTGATTAAAGGCACACAGTGAGACATCGCAGAACCAAGTTTGGAATGCAGCCCTCCCAACTCTTAACCCAAACAAGAGGCACCCCTTCCTGATCAATACTTCCCTAAGGACCTGTGAGATGAGAAGCTGGGTTACTGTGAGTCAAGCAAGAGTGACACCCATACTTTGCGGTTTTATGATAAAACAAAGGTTGAGAGGAACTAAGTAACTTGCCCAAGGTTGCACAAGCAAAAAGCAGTAGAAAATGCCTAAAACTATAATCTATCTACTTTCAATACCTGAACTCTTAATTATGTGCTGAACAAGGAGGTTTTAACACCTGTCATCCATACACATAGGCTCATTCCCGATGCTTAAAGGAAATCATAGCTCTAACATAAGGATGAAAATCAACAAAGGCAAACCCTCATGAAATTGCAAGCTCTTAGTAAAGTAAGCCAAAATCCAAAACACCTGAAGAAATTACCAAGGTCTCTCTCAGTCTTTCAGATTCAGCTCCCCAGGGAGAAGTATCTTTTGATATCTTCCTTTCTACCCCCTATTTTCTCCCAGCAATGCCTCTCCTACATGCTGCTCCAAGCCCCTGCACCTGCATTCATTATATATATATATAGATAGATAGATACATATATATATACATATATATATATTCTTATTCTAACTTATTAGACATTAGAAAATTATTTCCAGTTATAAATAAGGCAAAACATCTCTTGTGAAAACCAAGACAATCAAGACTTCTGACATGAAGCATGCTGACAGCTATTCACAGCTCTTCACAGTGACAGGGCGGTACAATAACTATGTCCTCTCATTTTGCCTCTTTATTTTTTAACATTCACAACCCTGAGTGCCCACTAAAAACAAAGTAAAAGACTGCCTAGGGGAAAAAAAAAAATGACTAAAGGGCGTTGGTAGCCACCAGGCCAAAAGCTCTCTACAGACCCTGATTCAAAAGTCAGACCATTTTCTTCCCGCTAAGAAATAGATAGAGACCCAGATGTATGCAGCTTTAGATTCGTACTTTAAAATCATCAAGAACCATGCTCTGTTTCTACAGCGGATATTTTACATACTGGTTTTATGAGTCTCTTGATGCAAATCTAAACCTTGAACATTCTTCCACAAACCATTAATCTTTGAAATATAATTCAAGGAAGAGGCTGTGTGGCAATCAAGTGCTAGCATCCAGAATTGATGAAAAGCAAAGGAGGCCTTGGGTGTTTAGAGAAAAAGCCTGCAGGCTAGGGCTGTAGAAATAACTCCTCCCATCACCATGGTAACACACACAGAGATGACATAGCCCCATGATCGCATCCCCTCATTTCTCCTCTGAAACTGGAGATCATTTAGAGTTACCTAGCAAGGAACAGAAAGGAAGAAATAAGGGAGGGAAGGAAGGAAATTTTAAAGGTAAATATTATTTCCTAGAATAATTATAGAAATTAATAGTTCCCTAAGAAAATTTCCATCCCTTTTTCCTCTTTTGTGGATTCTCTCCCAAGTGAAAAAAAAGTCAGCTATGCTTTCCAGACTTGAACAAATTTGGACTTAATGTGCTAACATCACCTTACCACTACCTATTTTGTTGAGCACATGGTATTTACAGAGCACTATGTGAGATTATAAAAGATGGGGAAAATACATTGTCCCAGCATCAAAGTGAGTACAATTTAATTGAGAAATAAACTAAACATTCTTGAAATCATTTAAGAATATCCCAGGAGTTCCCATTGTGGTGCAGCAGAAATGAATCCAACTAGTATCCATGAGGATGTGGGTTCAATCCCAGGCCTTGCTCAGTGGGTCAGGGATCTGGCGTTGTCATGAGCTGTGGTGTAGGTCACAGACGAGGCTCAGATCCCACATTGCTGTGGCTCTGGCTGTGGCTCTGGCTGGTTGTTGTAGCTCCAGTTGGACCCCTAGCCTAAGAACTTCCATATGCCGCAGGTATGGCCCTAAGAAGAAGAAAAAAAAATTCTGTGGTACATAACCTCCAAAGGTAGTTCCATCATTTCCTTCACTTTCTACATGCCTGCTGCTCCACCCTTGAAGAAGTGGAGTCTTTTTCCCCTCCCCTTCTAACTGGGCTAGATTTGTGACTTGTGTTTGACCAATATAACAAAAGTGATATTCCGGGATTTCTGAGTCCAGGCTTCAAGAGGACAGCTAGCTTCTGTTTACTCTCTATGAGGAGCCAGACATCACATAGTAAGTCCAACTACCCTGAAACCACCATGCTCAGAGGAAGCCCAAGCTAGCCCAGAGGGAGAGAGATAGAGAGAGAGAGAGAGAGGCACCACCGGCCCCTGCTGTTTCAGTGATCTCAAGTAATGTACCAGATTTAAGAGTAAAGAAGCCATTCTAACCCTAGCAGATCAACACAAAGAAGAATCACACAGCAGAGCCCAGCCTAGATTGCAGAAACTTGTAAAAGAAAGGATTGTGATTGCTGTTTTAAGCCACAAAGTTTTGAGATTCAAGTGGGGCAATTTGTAAAACAGCAAGAGATAACTGAAGCAATTCCAGAGCAACACAGAAACCTGATATTTGGTAGCACATTTAAATGTTATTTTAAAAAAGAGCACCTGTTGTGACACGGTGGGACCTGTGGCATATCTACAGCTCCAGGACACAGGTTCAATCCCCCCCCGGTATGGTGGGTTAAAGGATCTGGCATTGCCTCAGCTGTGGCGTATGTCACAATTGCAATAGCAATTAACTAGCAAATTTCTTGAAAACCAGTCCTCACCCTATAAAAATAAAAACTCCACCAACCATTTCAATGAGCAGTTGCTCAGTATCAACAAATCTGGGCAGCTCAGGGATGCATAAGGCACAGAAATAAGGAGAGCACACAAGGAGTTCCTGCTGTAGTGCAGTTGGTTAATGATCTGGCTTATCTCTGTGACATTGCTGGTTCAATCCCCAACCTGGCCCAGTGGGATAGGGATCCAGTGTTGGATTCGATCCCTGGCCCAGGAACTTCTGTATGCTGAGGATGTGGCTGAAAAGCAAGAGGGAAAAAGGAGAGCACACCAATAACACCTGGATGAGATAAGAACAGCTGCTTACCTCATGTAGTTAGCCCAGCTCCTTCCATTTCTTATGTTCAAAGTTAGTGGGATTTCCAGAGAGCAATTCATTCACATAATCATTGTGTCCTAAGATGTTCTCATAAGCAGGACAGATGAATTAATAAGAAAAGGGTATCCAATATTCAAAGTAGGTGAAATGAGGACTATCCCATTCTGTGTTATTCAGTGTAACAACCCAGATGACATCTGGAGAAACATGAGATCAGAGCCAAGTGTTAACATCAATGTCTACATGCTTCATAAAAGAAAAAAGTTTAAGAAAAACTTTCTTTCTCAAGTCTATGTTATATTTTGGACAATTTTTCCCTTTCAAATACAAAGAGAAAGCCTGTCTAAGAATGCTTACTCTCTAGACAGATAGCTAAGATGTTAAAGAATATTTCTTCTCTGAATTCTTAGTCACAGAACTTCAAAGGAAACATTTCAAAGTCTACATGTTTTCCACACCTCTGATATATACATATATCCTATTCCCAAGGACTTTTCCCCTAAGTCAAGGCATGTTTTAGAAAGTCTGAGTTAGCCCAGGGAGGGTGAAGTCCAGGTCCAAGCTTTTCCAAGTGTGGGGTTTAAAAATTATTTTGTACTTTTCCCTCCTGCTGCTCTCTTGGTGCTAAATGATAAGTATGCTTGCTCACACTTTAGAAGGTAATTCTTGATGGTAATTTCCAGCCTCTTTCCTGTAAATTTCTTCGTATCCTAAGTACCTAATTTTCATGGTTATCTCCATATTAACAATGCCTGCCTTCACAGAACCTCTTTCCTCTAGGATTCTTTAGCATGTCACACAATAGGAAACAAATAATACTTCCTCTCCCATAGGGAAATGCAGCTGCCTCTACAACAAAACATGAGCTTACTCAACAGGGCAATAGAACCCCCAATGCACAAGACCAGGGAGGAACAATATGAATATCCTGGGAGATACCATTAGCCAGAAGGCCTAGAGGAATCCACAGGACATGTGTACACAGTTGCAAGTCTTCTTTTGCTATTGCAGAGTCCCAGAACTCAAACAGCCTCTCTTCCTCTTTCCCAACACTGCTCCCGCTATCTAGTTCCAAGTCATCATAACCCTATGCCTGGCCATTGCTATGCTATTCTGAGTTGCCTTCTGTTTTTCCATTGAAGACTTGATATTGGCCAGATTTTTTCAATGGATGAAGGTATACATTGTTTTAGAAAGGACATTTTAATATTTCAAAGTTCTTGAGGGTGGTCCACCAGGAGTTGCCTATTGTGACAGATGAGAGTGGATAGTGCCAAACTCTCTCTGCACTTCCTCTTATAACTTTTCATTCTCAGAATAGAACTGAGTTTTCCAGGAATATTCAATTGGGATAACTTAGATGTACGTCAGTCCAGTTACCCTGTTTGGAGGCAATCTTTTTCAGTCATCTAGGGGAAACATTTTTTTAAGTGGATAAAGTTTCAATGCAGGAACTCATTTGTGGACCGCTATCTCACAAAAGCTATAATTTTTTTAGGTATTTGTTTACTTGTCCTTAAAGATAATTTGACAAGGAAGAAGCTAGCTCACGTTAGGACCTGATGTTCATTGTGGGTATCATGGTTTTATTTGTGAAATGTTAATATTCTGCAGAACTCTCTGGATCCCAAAGCAACAGAAAAATAATATGTGTTAACAAAACTAACAGACTAGTAGTAACCAGAATCAAAGACTGTGAATTTAATTGCAAAAAGTGACATCCAAAAAATGAATCAGTGTCTCAGAATATGGTCAGCAACAATCAACTTCATGACCAATGAAAAAGATCAACATTCATCAAGAAATTACTTTGTCATCATAGTAATGTATGTCCTCATCTAAAAACAGGACATGAGGTCAGACAAATGGTTCCCTAATGCACTTACAGCCATAATATTCTATTATTCTATGATTTCACAATATCTTTGAGGTAGAACTGATTATCATCCAAACTGCCCTTACAGATTTCTTGACCTAGATGCTAGATGGTTTCCCAAAGTACAACCCAGAAGGACAATACTAGGTCAAACTATTCACTCAGCGTTTTGCTGCAACTCAAGATAATTACAACTTTATCAGATGTCTTTAAATCTTTATGAAATATGCCATTAAGCCACAGGCAACCAATAAGTACTGGAGCATGGTAAACCACAAATTTGGAGAAAAATAGGACATTTGTAAAGTACCACTACTCGGCTTGAAAAGTCATTTGTATAGCTCTGGCTTCCTAGAAGATAGGAAAAACTTGAAGACAACCAACTCATTAAAAATGTCCACGCTCAGGTCAGTTCCTTGGAGAAAACCACATATGCCATGTGATTGATGCGGTTCGAAGGAAGATCAACCATACCGCAAACACCACCTACCCTAATCAGCCTTCCGTGGGCCTCAAATTCTCCTGTGATTTATTCTTCTTTTAATCTTATTCCTTAGATTAGACTCTAATTAAAAGTCTGAGATATTATCAACCATTACCACCTTAAAAGAAATTATGTTTTATCAGACTAGCTACTCATACATTCATCAGGACTCTGTGAGAAGAGAATACAAATGGGTAAGTGTTGAAATGGAGGAAGAATTAATCCAAGTTCAGAGCCTCTGAAGGGAGGACGCCATGGTAGGAAATTCTGAGATCCTGAAATAAAGAAAGAGAAATAGAACAAGGGTAGGAGTAAGAAGAAAAAGAAGGAAGCTTTAAGTGGATGCAGAGCTAGGGGTGCTGGCCATGCTTCTAGAAACTTTACATTTATTTTTTCATTTTTATCCTCAGAATAACCTGCTACTTAGATATTAGGAATCCCATTTTACAGGAAATTACAGGCTCAGAGGAGATAATAAATTTGCCCAAGTTTACAGAGCTAATAAATGATAGAGTCTGGATATAAGTAATTCCAGAGCCTGAGCATGCTTCTATCCATACCAGGCTTTCCACAACCAGAAACCTTATCTCTAGGTCTTGTGATTCCCCACAGTCCCCAGCACAGCGCTCCACTATTTACTGTGCCAGCCCTTGAGGAAAAGGGGAATGGAAACACCAAAAGCCAAATTTACCTCCTCCCCAGTCATGCTTTAAACTAGTGCTTTTCAAATTTTGCATTTAACTTGTTTTTGCAAAACCTAATCCACCCACCGTGGTAGTCCAAAGCTTATTCACCAAACCACATGGTTGCCATGCAAATGCTTCAAAAACCACTGAAGAAAAGATGTGAACAAAAACTCCACAAGTAATACACAAATGACCACTAAGCACATGAAAAGTTACCCCAAATCATTCATCTTCAGAGAAATGCATACAACAAACAATGTAACAATGAAAACAACAATGTAAAACCACTATACACTTATTTGAAAAGCTAAAATTTAAAAAGACTAGTTTAACAAGAATGTGGAGCGACTGGAATTCTTAAAACATTACTAGTGGAAATGCAAAATGGAACAGCCATTTTAGAAAATAGTTCAGAATTTTTTTATACTTGTAATAGATAATTACTATATATAAGCCAGCAACTTCACTCCTAAGTATTTACTCAAAAGAAATGAAAATACATATCTACACCAAGACTTGTACATGAATGTCATAAGCACCTGAAAATGGAAACAGCTCAAATGTTCATAATCAGGTGAATGGGTAAACAAACATATTCTATACAAGGTACTGATCAGCAATTAAAAGGAAAAAATTATGAGTACATTCAGCAGCGTGGATGAATCTCAAAAATGTGCTGAAAAACAGAAGGGAAACACAAAGGGGTTTACTGTATGATTTCACTTATATGAAATTCTGGAAAAGACAAATCTAATCTACAGTGATTGAAAGCAGATAAATGGTTGTCTTTATTTGGGGTGTGGAAGACTGTGAAGAGGTATAGTGTTTGGGGCTGATGATGGCATTTTATATCTAATTATGGGATGGTTTCTTGGGTACGTAAATTTGTCACAACTCAAAGAACTTACAGAGTGTATACATTTTACCTCAACAAGGTTTTTTGCTGTTTTGTTTTTAATGCCAGTGAAATTACTAAAGAATTGTTGAGGTAGAACTAGACCCAATTGTATAATCACTCATGGGACACTTTGGTCCTTTCTCCTCATTGAATTTTTATTTCTTCCAGTCTCTAACTCAGCTCTGCTCTCTTCTACAGCTCCATGAAGGATGGCAACTCCATCTGTCCTGCAAAATTTCAGCCGACTTTGTTACAAAAATACCCTAGGACCAAAGCCAGAGCTAATGAACATCTTAGACCATTTGGAAGAAGAAAGGCTATTTTTTGGCTTAGGATAATTGAGCTTCACTTCAAATCAGAGTCTAAGCTATTATTTTCTCTGTACTGAAACCAAATCACTCAAATTCCTGAAATTCGTCCACGGTTATTGTCTACCTGATGCCAAAATATCCTGATGAAAAGTGAAGCATTCAGCCAGTTGTGTGAATTCTTTGTAATGAAATCTAAAGCCTCAGCTACTTGGCAGGAGAGCAGAACAGCTGAGCAGTCAACTGATGCCTCATCTCTGGATTGAGAAGCTGTAGAATTGTGCAGATAAGGTCTTCAGCAAAAATCAAAATGCAAAGGCTCAATGCCAATGCCCCTCATTGTTGACCAAGTGGGATCCACAGGATTTGAATCATGGCATTTTGGTTCATAAATGAATCCTGAAGTTTCTGCTATGGTGCATCAGGTTAAGGATCCAGAATTGTCTCTGTAGCAGCTCGGGTCACAGCTGCAGCTTGTATTGGGTCATTGGCCCAGGAACATCCATATGCCACTGGTGCAGCTAAAAAAAATAATAATAATCTTGTCCAGCTGCCTCTGTTTATAAAGAAATTGAGGCAACTCCTATTCATCCTTTAAAACCTTGATCAAATGCCATCTTCTCTAGAGAGCCTTTCTCCACCTCTCCAGGCTGCTCTCTACTCTGGCCCTACAGCAGATTAATACTGTATTCTAGTACTTATCCCATCACGTTCAATTTACTTGTACACCCGCTTCCTCCATTTACATTGTAGACTACCTAAGTATAGGACTATAAGCTCTATCCTCCCAAATCCTACCACATAGCAGTGCTCAAAGAGTCAATATTGGGTGAACTTAGGTTTGGAATCTGAACAAACTTGCACCCCAAATGCATTCTTTCTCCATATCCATGTGGTAATGAAATGGTGGTAGTGAAATTCAGAAATTCCAGACTTATCATTAGTACTAGGCACTAAAAACTAAACATCTTAAGGTTTTGTGTTCTTTAGACAAAGAGAAGACTAATAATGTGAATTGTAATAAGCCAGCACAGATCCTGATATATAACGCGAATATTGCAATTTAGGGAATTTAAAATACATTAGCAAATATTTGTTATGTCAATATCATGTGAAAGTAATAGTAACTAACATTTGAATGTTTGCCACATATAAGGTACTATTCTAGGAATTATACGTATATGTATTAATTTATTCAATATAATTACAAAGTATATTTTTTGATTTAACTTTTTTATACAACCTTACTTTCCACTTACAGTTATTACAAAATATTGGTTATAGTCTAATATTGTAATGTTGTCCAATACATCTTTGAGACTATCTTACACCCAATAGTTTGTATTTCTCACTTCCCCAGCCCTATGTTGCCCCTCCCTTTCCCCCGCTGGTAATCGCTATATCTGAGTCTGCTTATTTTTTGTAATAGTCACTAGATTGTTGCATTTTTTAGATTCCATATATAAGCGATATGATCATACAGTGTTTGTCTTTCTCTGTCTAACTTATTTTACTTAGCATAATGTCCTCCAAGTCCATCCATGTTGTTGAGTAGCATTCCACAGCGTGCGTATATCACATTTTCTTTATCCATTCATCTACGGGTGGATGCTTCATTGCTTCCATATCTTGGTTAATGTAAATAATGCTGCTATGAACACTGGGGAGAAAGCATATATTTTACCCTTACCACTAAAACTATGTGAGACTTGACTACACATTTTGAGATGGATCATTATGTCTTCCCCACCTGTAACTAAAACAAAGGTGATGAATTTTAAATAAGCTTAATTGTGGTGATATTATACACACACACACGATCATTACGCTGTACACGTTAAACTTACATGTTATAGGTCAAGTGTATATCAATAAAACTGGGAAAATCAGTAAGTAAAATGGACAAGCAAGCAAAAAAATTTTAATTAAAAATAAAGGAAAAAAGAAAAACAAATAAATATTTTAAATGACGAGTTGGATTTTTCCCTAACAATCTTTGTTTTCAGATTTCATGCCCACACCCTATTATGACTTCCCATTTTTAAAAAACCAGACTTACTTAAAAACTGAAAATATTCTTTAGACTCCAAATTGTTCTTCTAGAATGACATTTTGATTAACAGTGGAAGGGGCTAAAAGCATGAGGGTTACATTTTTTTCAATGAAAACATGCTCTCTAAAATCTAGAAGAACTGTGCTTAGGGTGAATTTATATGAGGCAAGTGTTCCCAAACTTCAGCCCCAAATATTTTCTTTCCTCTGTGTTGTCTGTCACCATGGAGCTGGAGAAGATTCAGTTGATAAGGCAGAGTATGAACCTGACAAAATGAAAGCCAACCAGGAAGACTGGGCTAGAAATTTCCATAATAAATGAAAATGAAAAGCAAAGGAATGGGTTGACTCTTTCCATGAAAGTATTAAATTCTATTAGCTTGTTTCAAGAGTAAGCCCCTTGTCATAACAAAATTAACTATGTCTTTTTTTCATTCAAAAAAAAATATGTTTCCAAGCCCTTTGGAGGTACTATCTAGTCATGGTTGTTAGACATGTAACATCCCCAGCCCTAAAAATGTGTCTTGTTTTTATCTGAATCATTCAGAGCACTAGAACAAAATGATCTTGTACACAAGATTCAAAAACGGCCTTTTCCCTTTTTTTCAGACAATTTCATGCATCTACAATAAGTCCTATGTTGACTCTTCTATGCAAATCGACAGCTACTAAATTCCCCACCCAGAGTGTGTCAGGTTTTGTCTAAGCCATGTCTAGTCTCAAGGAAGCATCTCAGAGCCTCACTTATCTTCCCTCTATGACCCACTTGGTCCTTGACCCCTCAGGGCCCTGATTTTTCTTTTAGATCAGGCTTTATTCCCACCCCAGGAAGGCCATCCAGGGAAAGACAACCTGAGTTTATAGCTTTATTTCATTTCCAGCCTATACTGTGATAGTTCTGCTCTGTCTCTGTTGAATAATCCTGAGTGATAGTTTAGGATGTTAAAAGGTTTTAAAGCTTTTCCCACCAGTTATAAGTTTTCAAACTCATGAAGAAAATTGAGCTGAAGATAAAACAGATGAATGCTCTTAAAACAGAAGAAAAAACAATTACATAACATTACATTTTGTAGAAAATGAGGGAAGACTCTGTAATGGAGAGTGAAAAAAATACCTGTGTTTACATCTGGTAGATACGAGTTCAAATCCTAACTGTACTTCTTATTAGTAATTTGACTTTGGACACTTCCTAGCACCTCAATATCTCGCATGCACAATAAATGTCATAAAGCAATTGCAAGGCCTGAATGAAATTACATATTGAAAGTGACTAAAGACATATAATGGGCATTCGATAAATATTCATTGACTTCCCATGTATATAATTTAAGATGCAAAAGAAGTGATCATTGAAACTATAAACCCTAAACTCTGATGACATCTTGGGTTGAGTTTAGGGGATATAACTCAAAAAGCAATTTCATGTTTCACCTCAGTGATATATTCTCTTCACAACTTTAGCCAAGAGCACAGTTGATATACAGTGTGTCTTACTTGGGGAGCATAGAAATACAGCAGAGAAATGCAATATGGACTGCATTTGGGGTAGAGAACAACCACAACATAGAAAAAGAACTCACCTGTTTTATCTGGAAGTCCGGAATGGGCACATTATATTTAT
Source organism: Catagonus wagneri (assembly GCA_004024745.2). Taxonomy (NCBI): domain Eukaryota; kingdom Metazoa; phylum Chordata; class Mammalia; order Artiodactyla; family Tayassuidae; genus Catagonus; species Catagonus wagneri. Next base: position 4,056,694 of record PVHT021183688.1, read on the forward strand.
GGGAATTCGTGTGTATGTGTGTGTGTGTGTGTGTGTGTGTGTGAGAGAGAGAGAGAGAGAGAGAGAGAGAGACAGAGAGAGACAGAGAGAGAGACAGAGAGAGAGAGAGAAAGAGAGAGAGAGAGAGGGAGAGAGAGGGAGGGAGGGAGCTCACAAGAGAGTTCCCCTATACACTTCCCCTATAGCTTTCCCCTATTTAAAGTCCCCTATTTGCTACCTAGGATCAAAAAGGTCATGCCCAGAGCAAACTGAGAAACCACAGAAGTTTAAATTTTCAGATTAAATTAAGAAGCTTTCAAGGACAAATTTGCCTTATGCTTTGAAGTAAAATCAGACCCACTTCCTACTAAAAAAGCAGGTTTTATTAATAGCTTACAAAAATTTGAAATCTATATGCCAGTTCTAGATTTTTCTCTGGTTTTTGTCTTTATTTTAATTGTATTGTTTGATCTATCTGAAAAGCAAATTCACACTTCATCTTTTTAGTTGAAATATGGTATTATTTCTTTAGGTGATTTTCAGCTGTCAATGTCTGAATATTTAATCATTACCACAAAATAATCCCATTCATTAAATCATAAAGAGATGGTCAAAATACCTTGATTTCATCTGTGGTTCCTGGAGCAGCATTTTTCATCTGGTTTGTAACATCGGCCCCTGGTAGCCTAAAGTCATCCTTTTTTCCATGTTGAAGATTGCCACTTTGTATATGATTTTTCAGGGTAGTATATGCCTCTTCATGGACCAAGAAACACAAGGAAGATTTTAGTGTTATTTTTAATATGGCTTTTTATTATGATGGAAGCCTATGATATGAATGAAGTTTGTAGTACTATCCAATCTCCACCAGAAAAATTTTTTGCATTATCCACTCACTTATTTAAAGGTAGTATGGATCACAACCAATATAGGTAAAATACTCAGTAACATTTTCTCAACAACCAGAAATTAAATACAATGAAACATAACAACATCTTGGCTTTATTATGATGTTGTGACATTTTCTATATAAAAAAGAAAAATTATGTAAAATCATACACTTGATCAATTTTCAAGCACCTAGAAAAACTGAGTTTCTGCATAAAAGTCACCTTGGAGAAATACCAAATTCAGGGCAATTCTAGATAAAATGTTACCCTATTATTTTTGATGCTTCTTTATATAATCCAAAGACAGAGACTTGGCAGCAAATATCTGTGTTTCAATGTCTGCAGTAGTAAAAAGTAAGCTGAGTTAGTTTTACTCCCCCAAATCAGCCCTATATCTTATCCAGGCAACTTCTCCAGCTTGGCTTAACAGCCACCCTGGGTGTCTTTGATGGGGATCCATTATAAACTTCGGAAAACATGAGGCAGCCCCTACAGAAACACAGCTAGACAGGAACTCTATCAGCCCATAATATCAAAGAGCTTAAAAGTGGATTTGCAACCTAAATTAAGTAGAAATTAATGATGAGTAAAAATACGGGCTCTAAGAAATTCCAAATCTTTGCATTATCCACACTACATTTTGCTTTTCACTGCCAATCTTCTCAAAAGAGTTAGTTTAAGTGAGTGATCTATTTATATGACATCTCCACCCCACAACTCTACAGATTCCACCTTTTGTAGATATTAATCACCTCCACATCATCAAAAGGAAGCTTCTTTCCCTTCATCTCTCTGTGGCTGACCTTCTCTTCTCTCTGGAAAATCTCAGCTTGCTCAGCTCCTGGGCATTCTGCCATCCTGATTTTACTTCTTGGACTGTGCCTGCTCCTTCTGCTTTTCCTCCACCAACCCTCAAGAAGTAACTGGTCCCCGAAGGACTGCCCTTTGCCCTCTTCTCTATTCCCACTTATCCTTGGCTATTTCAGCCATGCTCAGAGTTTCAAGTCCATGTATTCATGTGCAGGGCTCTGGACTCTGTCTCTAACTCAGACTTTTCTCAAAAGTTCTAGTATTGATTTTCCAAATGGTTTCTGGAGATCATGTCAACACCTCCAACTCGAAATGCAGACCCAGTAGAACCTTTCCAGGAGTCACTGCGCATTTTCATTATTTGTACTTCCATTGTCGAATTATGCAGACTCAAAACATTAGTCTTCTTTCATTTCCACTCTCTTCTTCCTTCTCTAACATTCAAGGAGCTGTGGAATCAGCAATTTCAACTCCTCCCTATTTCTAGCTTGTCTCCATTTCACCTGCCCTTTCCCCAGTCCAGGTACTTTTCACCTGTCACCAGGAATCCTGTTTCCTTTACCTACCTCCTCTATCTTCTTCAATTCATCTTACAGAATCTTGGGAAAGATTCTAAACACCAGGATGACAGAGACTGGATTTCTTTCATACAGCCAGTGCCTAGCATGCTCAGTCCTAAGCATTAAACTCCTTTTGATGTAAGCACAGCTCTACTCATGTTTTCTTTTCCTGTTTTAACCTTTCTATGGTCCTCAGTATTTTCTTGATTAAAGAAATACTTTTAGTGATAAAGAATGACCATGTTGATGGAAAAAGTTTTCAGAGAAGGCTTAGGAGGTAAGGCAAAAGACAGACATTCCACCTATCTTTCTGATGCCTGTGGAATATAGGTTGGAGGACAGGTTTACAAGGAAAGATAATGAGCTTGAGTTTGGACCAGAGGAATTTGAAGGGTTTATGGGACATCAGGTGACTATAGCCATAGGCAATGTTACCCTTGAGAGAAGCCTGCACCAGAGTTGAATGATTGGGACTTGGAGACAGAGAGACTGCAGAGTAGGCTGTTCATGGCAGCAGCTCTGCAACCACATTGCTGGGTTCACATCCTAGTTCTGCTGCTAATTGGATGAACCTGGTCAACGTTTTCAATCTCTCTGTGCCTAATTTTTCTTATCTTTAGAATGTGCTTTCAAATCCTTGGACATTAACTTATGAGAATTAAATATCATGAGAAAAAAATGTCTGGCATTTGGTAAGCACTAAACAGGTGGTTGTTACAATTATTTGCATAATAGTTAAAGATGTGAGGGTGAAGGAGATTGTCCAAAGAGAAAATGTGCAGTATAAAGAAAAGAACATGATGACAGAAAGTCCTGAGGAATTCTAGCCCAAACCACGTCCTAACTACAGAAATAATAATGTGTGATGCTGGCACTCACAAAGTGTAGAATCCTATGGGAAAGAGCATAACTTCTGCTAGAATTGAGGCATGAAGACACTGTGATGGGAGAAGAAAAGAAAAATTTGAAAAATAAACAGAATTTCTCTGTCCAAGTACCATGCCCAGTTCTTTTGGAGAAGTTAAAAGTGAAAAAGGAAGATCGAGATGAGAGGGAAATCATCCCCTCCGTATCAGGGCTAAGAATATATAAACAGTGATCAGTGAGGTGTCTGTTGGTTTTTCCATCATCTGGAACCCCAGTCTAGAGCTGAACTTCCAGAGTTTACCTTCAAGGATCATTGCTCAGAACCTAGGAACATCGGTCTTGGGAGCATTCTGCACTGAGGGCCTGCCCGTGACCCAATCTGGCATTGGAGCTAAGCCAAAACATGCAAAAACTAAAACTGAAAGCCAAAATCCAGTAAGCTGTGTGCACAGGACAATTACATTCAACCCTGTTTGACTATTTCCCTCCTATTTATAGCTTCTTCCCTTTTATTAAAATTTCCAGTAATGTCACATTGCACTACTTTAGGGGAATGTGATTGCTTCTGCCTGCTCAGATCCATCTTTCCACAAAGGGCGATAAGTGCCAGCGTTTGACCAGGAAAAAAAAAAAAAAAAGCTACTTCCCAGCAGAATTGTGCAGCCAGTAGATAGAGGCCATACCAGTGACTCAATGCTGCTCAGAGAAGCTCAAGGTGAAGAGCTCATGGGAGAAAGACCCTCTAGGTATTTCGTTTTCACTAAGCCATGGCAGAGACCTCCATGGCCATACACACCATGGGGATTAAAACCCACTGTCAGGAGACCTGGGTTTTAACTTCAGTTCTGTTCCTCTCTCCCCCTATGACTTTGAACATATCACTTAACTGCTATGAGCCTTAATTTCCCCATTAAACAGAAGGGATGGGCCAGATAAACTAGAAGGCAGCTTCCAACATTCTGTGTCTCTTTCGTATGGTCATACTCTGTATTAATCTGATGGGCAAGGTTATGCTGCAGTGGGGAAAAAAAAAAAACAATGTCTCAATATTTACCAAAACTTAGATTATTATTGCTTCATGTAAAGTCAGCTGCAGATTTGGGCAACTCTCCGTAGCAATTACCTTCTTTGCAGTAACTCACTCTTCCAGGCTGACACAGGCTTCTCTTTATTTGTACCATCTGGAACATACGGTCTCATTGATAATGTGCAGGTAAAAATGGCATGTAGAGAATCATACATGGGCTTTTCACTGACTCAGCAAATACGTTACATACATCACTTCCACTCAGTTTACATCAACCAAAATGAGTCATATCCCCTCCTGACCCCTAGTAAGAGGGGAGGAGGGGCGAGAGAGGGTTTGAAAAGTGGAAATTTCCATGTTCTCAGAAGGGAAGAAGACGCACTGAGGTATATGGAATGATTGGTCAACAGGGACATGCTCAATAGCACAGAGAACTCTACCCAGTGTTCTGTGATAATCTATGTGGGGAAAAGATATGAAAAAGAATGGACATATGTTCATGTATAAGTAAATCACATTGTTGTACAGCAGAAATTATCACAGCATTGAAAATCAACTATAATTCAATAAAACTCAAAGAAAAAAAGAAGAGAAGAAGAACTGGATGTTGATGAATGCTGGTTATATCTACACACAGCCTCCTATCCAGGACAAAGAGATTAGAGTCCAATAAAAGAAATTTTTATTTTTCCAGCTGCTTCATTAGCCATTTTGACAATGTTTTCAGGTCAGGAGAGAAGATATTACTATCTCCATTTTACTAATAAGGAAACGTGTCCAGAAGATTGAGTAACTCATGCAATGTTACAGAGTTGCCTAATGTCTGGGACAGGAGGAGATTTTGAGCCTCTCTGCTTCCTAGTAATTTAAAGAGCACTAGATTGTATATCAAAAGACCTGCCTTGGAACCCTTGATCATTCATTGTATTGAACTGCAACTTCTTGAGGCTCAACTTTCATATGTACATTAACAGTATTAGACACCTATCTCAGAGTTTCCTTGGGACCATTGAATAAGACAATCAAAGAAAAAGCACTCATCACAGAGTGAAGCAAATGTTAGGTAAGCAATTCATTTTGTCTGTTTAATAACACCACGGTGTCCTCAAACTCTTCAAAGACACAAGCTATGTATTCTGACATCCGGAAGATCCCACACACAGAAATACTCAACTAATGCTGTAAATTAACCAGAAGCAGAGGTATTTTTATTGGAATTCATCTATATGGAGATTATGATCTCTTTGGGGGTTGGGGAGGTGTTACATTTTTCCCAGCACCTAATGAAGTCCTAGAAGGAAGTAGGAGCTTAAGGTACAGAATTGTAATAACTGGGTGAAATATATGCTCGGTATTTAATAAGAACTTATTATGCATTGTGATTACTGGGGTTTTGTTGTTGTTGTTTTAATGTAATGGAAGGAAGGGGGTAAAATAGGGAGAGAGGTTGGGAAGAGAGATATTATAGACTGTATATTTATGTTTCCCTCCCCCTAATATTTATATGCTGAATCTAATCCCCTAAGTGATAGATTTTGGAGGTGGGCCTTTTTTTAACGAAAGCATAGTGGCCTTTTTTAAATGAACGTATAGTTGACTTACAATGTTGTGCCAGTTTCTGCTATATAGCAAAGTGAACGTCTTTTGGAGATGGACCTCTGAAAGTCGTTAGGTCACGAAGGTGGAGCCCTCATGAATGATATGAGTGCTCTTAGAAGACACCAGAGAGCTAGCTGGCTTTCCTTCTGCCACTTGAGGACGCAGTGAGAAGTCAGCCAACTTAAATGGGGATCAGGTCCTCACCGAGCCCATCCATGCTGGCACCTGATCTCTAACTGCCAACCTCCAGAACTGTGAGAAATAAATTTCCACTGTCTCTAAGCCACCCAGAATGTGGTACGTTGTTATCGCAGCCAGAATTGACTAAGACAAGGGAGAAGGTGCTATTCACCATCTCAGAGCAGAGGATGAAAAAAACATTATGGACAGAAAAAGGTATTGCTATTGAGATGATGGATTCTTTAATTATGTTTCATAACAAAAAAACAAAATGCAAAGTGAGCAAAACAAAAAAAAATGCAAAGTGAGAAGATAATTCCTAGAGGTGGGGGAACAAAATCTTGTCTCATATTGAATGGGGCAGAGGCAGTGCAAGGGGAAGAGATGGGGTTGTGTGGGGTTGGGTGTGTGTGGGTGTGTGTGTGCATGTGTGCGTGTGTGTGTATGTGTGTGTGCGTGTGTGTTGCCCCTGCATCCCCTCCTCCCTGCTATGAATGGAAGCTGCTGTGGGCTCAGAGTTCATTGTCTGACCCAAGGACCAAATCCCAACTTCATAAAGTCGCTGTCATGATTCAGTGCCGTGGGGCTGTGGGCTCCTTCAAGCAAATGACCTTGGCTGGTTATCTCCATGGTAACAGTTCACATCCCAAACTGTTCCTTCCTGTGTGGAAGGAAACATTTCAGAAATGGGGAAAGGCAGAATTGAATAGTGGTTTTTCTCTCTTATGACCCTTCTCCTTTGGCAAATTTTGTCCTTTCCCTGAGCATTGTAGTCTCCTGAGGAAACCATGCACAGAAGAGAAGGTTTCAGCAACTCTATTTGCAGATGTAAACCCAGAGTACATTTTAAAAAGTAGAAGCATGAAGCTGCTTTTCCTTTCATTTCTTTTAAGTTTCATGCTGTGCTCAGCATTGCTCAGGTTGCTTCACCATTCGTTTCATTAGCAGCTCCCCAAAGAGAAAGGCCAATATGTCCTCATGTTGACAGAGAGAGCCCACAGGTCAGAGAAAATGGGTACCTTCCCTGGAGCTACAGAGCAACATGGCGGCCTCTGCTGAACCCCCACTTCCACCCTGCCTTCCTTCAGACCAGCCTCTGCCTGAACCACCAGCCCGTTCAATCAGTTGACATGTCTCCTTCCAGCCCTAGACTCCATGTCCTTTCCCGTGACTTGATGTTCCCTGTGATTTCCTCCAGCAGGGTGCCTAGATTATGGGTAAGGCAATTAAGCAAACATTTGCTTGAAATCTAGAGTAGTCATTGCTTTGTAATCTCAACTTTCTGTCTGTTCCACAGTGTCTAGGAGCAGAGCAGAGCTTTACAGGATGATAAATGACCGTTCTTCAGCTGAGCCTTGAAAGTGAGTGCCTGACCACAGAACTCTCCAACTGCAGCTCTCAGATGTACCATGGGGTCTACTTTCCAACCCGAACCGCAGGCCAAGAGCACTCACTCCTTGGCCCAAATTCAGCCTTTCCCGGTAGTTAGATCCCATGATTCTGCCCATGTAAGAAATCTTTTTCTCTGCAGCATCCCTGCCTGACTTTGACGTACAAAGGTGTAATTAGAACAGCATGGAGCAAGCAGGATGATCCATTTACCTCATCCCTAACATTTAAGTGCTTTAAAATATGGTTCTAATATCCTAGGTGCACAGGGCCAAATTCCCTTCTCAGTTTCTCACATGCATGAGTAAATCCACACAGACTAAACCCCTTGGGCCTTAGGTTCTGCTTAGAAGTTTTTTGGTTTTTTTTTTTTTAAAGAAAACAAATATTCCATTAAAACGACACAGTGTACTCTGCATATTTTTAGGACAATTAGAGTTTAGAATTCCCTCTCCTTCCGCCCATGGTAGAAAGTTTTTTCCTTAACTATTTCCTTCCCAAGAATGATACTAAACTAGGAAAAACTGAAGCTCTTTCTCATCTTTTAAAATAATCTTCTCATTTTGCATTGTCAAAGTACCAACTAGTGGATTGAGAGGCTTGATATGCTTTGGGAAGGAGCCAGGCTTCACTGTACTTTGCCAGATAAATCCTTCAGGGGAATGGTTATTGGTGAGCCTAAAGGAAACATTTACTTCAAATAGAAAAGCCAAACTCATGGGAAACAGAGAAACATGAAAGTCAGGCCACTCGCTACCATCGGCTTAATTCAAAATGGGTTACTAGTTTGGATAAATTTTCTTTACTGCTTCCGACAGAGTAAATAAAATCTTAAAGGAGACATGCTGGCTGTGCTCAGCCTGTGGGCCAGAGCTACAGCCAGACCGAGGGGGAGGAGCCTAGACAGTCAGTCTTCCTGTGGGGGTGACTGGAAGAGGAAGGGGGGCCAACCCCACCTCATGGCCTGTTTGCTTAGGTACATTCATAAGTTTGCGTATTTACCAAAAAACCCTCTCCATTATGTATATATGTATACAAATATATGTACAACATGCATAAACAGCAGCCCTCTGCCCATTAGTCGTGCTGTTTGTGGCCATATGTTTATAATATTTTCTCAGCCATCATGTAAATCAACTGTTTTCTTGCAACCAAATTTGGAGCAGCATCTTTGCAACAGTTGCCATGTCACTGCATGTTCAATTTCAAAGGACCCAGGGCCAAGTTTAAAAACAGAAGTGGGAATGAGATCTTGCTGTATAGCACTGGGAACTATATCTAGTCACCTATGACGGAATATGATAATGTAAGAAAAAGGAAAGTATATGTGTATGTGTGACTAGGTCACCTTGCTGTACAGTAGAAAATTGACAGAACACTGTAAACCAGCTATAATGGAAAAAAATAAAAATCATTAATAAAAGGGCAAAAAAATAAAAACAAAAGTGGCTGTAAGACTCATCTTCAGCTTATTTTTTATTCATTGCAAATCATATCAAAAAATGGAAAATCCCATGCAGCAGAAACTGACAGAATATTGTAAATCAACTATACTTTAATAAAATTAAAAAAAAAAAAGGAAAAGTCCAGCCCTGCTCACTCAATGATTCGAGCAGAAATAGGATATGCCTTCATGCAAGTCTGACTTGGAAGATGACCCAGATTCAGAGATGGCTTGGAGAAGTGTTGTCTGAGATGTCTTAGAAGCTAGGAGTTACACTGAAAAATCAAAGAAAGAACCATAACTTTCTAGGGAAAATGTGTTTGTTTATTTAAATTAAAAATATTGTGAAAATTATAAACTGTTAAATACAGAAGACAATTTTATACAACTTAATAGATTAAGAAGGAAGTATATACATCACTTTTTAATAGGCGCAGATAGATTTGCACCGAACTTCAGGATTAAGCAATGGAAAATGTGACAACGCACATGTCCGTCGCAGTAAAGTTTCAGAATTCAAGTGATTCCAGGCAAGGGGCCAAACCTAACTTGGCTTCTTTCACCTTAAACAGCCCCCTTTGGAGTAAATCCACACTCTGAATTTTAAAGTGAACAGAGGGCCCTTTTTCCCCCAAACATAAATTTCCTCTAGCGCTGTGTTAAAGCAAACTGATAAACCAGCTTCTACACTGACTGTCACCAATCCAGGGAGAGCATTTAAAAAAAAAAAAAAAAAAGGTTATGTTTTTATGAGAATTAAACTTGACCTTTCAGTGTGTTTCTCTTCCTCCTTGTCTTCAAGGGCCCAAAAAGTCTGCTGCAAAGCAACTGACCACAGGAATACATGGAGAGATGAGCAAGCATTCTTGAGCACGTTCTCTTGGACTTTTCATTCCCTTAACTGGGGTGTTAACGGTCCACCACCCAGGCAACTGTGCAGAGTATACTGTGGTATCTGCCTCTTTGGTTCACTGCTAGGAAAAGAATAGCAGGGATGGGTAGGTGATTCACCCTGGGTTTCCCAGTTACATGTGTTCTCAGTCTCCAAATGCTCCTTTAAATAAGTAGATCCCTTTTTAGACTAATTAGCCAAGGGGAAAATATTTTGTCTAACTTCCTGACATCAGGACATGTAGGATTTATCAGAGTCAAAATCTAAAGCCATCCTCCCAGCCCCCTGGGCATCTAAATCATCAGGACTCTCGGGAAGGGTATATGTCTCTTGAGGACATGCCCAGGACCACACAGCAAATCAGAGCTGGGGCTCAGAATTAAGAAACAGAGAACTTGGACCCCAGCTCTGCACAAGCTCGCTGGAGTATGCCCTGCTAAGTCTCAGCTATGTGACGAAATGCCAGGTCCCGGAGGCCCACGTTATGTCCTCTCCCAGCTCAGAAAACTAGGCTGGGAAAAAAAAGCAGCAGCAGAGCTAATGGTTTGGATTTGTTCAACCCTACCATCGCCTCTTCTGGAAAGATCGGGAGGATTCCCTGCATGGCCATCCAGAGTACAGGTTAGATTCTGAGGAAGCCCTCCCATGCAAAAACAAAAAAGGTCATACCAGTATGTAATGCTGGATGGTCCCAGATCAGAGTTCAAGGTCACAGGTTAGACAAGGGGTCATAACAGCAGATTACATTTTATAATCCCAACTAATTTTAGCAAGTTTAAAAGCTGCAAGTTTTTTTTTCCTTACAGTATGCAAATGGACCAGATTAGGATCTCCAGCTTTCTCCCATCAAAAGTCCTTCGTCAAATATCCCCCCATCTAACCCAAAAGACCTCTAAAAGAAGCTCTATAACCGGAAGTGAACTAATGCCACAGGTTCACATTAGAGGTACTTACAGCCAATCAGATCTAGAAGAACAAAGCTCTAGGCAAATTAGCAAATCAAAACTAGTCCCTCAGGATGCCCTAGGCATTGGGCAGCTCTGGGACTAGGCAGATGCTGCAGCGGTTACCCAGGGCATAGTGTGAGGAAACAGCTACAAGCACATGCCCTGCCAGATTCCACACAGGAACCCTGACCTCCAGGTCCCCAAGGAAAGGTACACACTGCATGTTTTCAGGGCTTTTTCTGTGGCAGGTCCACACCACAGGTGCGTCGTAGACTTGGGCCACTGCTGACTCCGGCTGAGCTTCGTCCCCCCCACCCCCATTCAGGGGCTTGCCGAGGGTCTGTTGAAAGTAGCGGTTGCACTACAAAAGTGAAACCAGACACGAAAAGTGTCCTTCCTCTCTCTAAGGATACTGGCCGATGAGGCCACCTCCGGAAGTCCTAGGGGTGCTAGGAATTCTGATGAATGTTCTCGGAGGACCCTTCGCTGCTTTCGTTGAGGGGGGTCTCAGAAGTCTCCTCCAGCTCATCGTCCGCCCCCTCCTCCTGAATGGTGAGGTGCACATCAGGGGAGGAGGACTCGGAGCTCACGCTGTCTCCTTCCATGGAGCAAAGGGTGCAAGACAGGGCCGGCGCCACGCTCTCCTGTAGCACGTTCAGCATCATGGGCACCTGCACCGCCCTCAGGCCTGACGCCATGGGCAGTGGCTTCATAGCCTCCCCCCAGAGTCTCTCCTCGTCTTTATACAGCAGCAGGAGGCTGGATTTCTTCTCCCGCCTCTTGGATTTCATGTAACCCAGCATGATTCCAATCAAGAAAATGCCGTAGAAGGACATGACCACCAGAACGTAGAAGTATTCGTTGCCGTTGCCGTTGCCGTTGCCACTGCTCTGCACGTGGGACTCGAGGGGACGGCTGGGGGCTGCGGTGCTGGCGTGCGTGCTGTTCAGAGGCTCCATCTTCAGCATTGAAGTTCTGCTCGCACAGCCAGGGTCTGGGGAGAAAACCTGCAGGTTAGAACTCTCTCACGGGAGGAAGGCAAGCACCAGGTTTGTGGAATTGCAACATCAAAAAGTTTAGAGCAGTTAGAGGACCTACCAAACAGTTAACAGGAGTTAGCTATGAGGGGCTGGAGTGCAGGGGGAGCAGGCACCAGGAGGTGGGTGAGAATGTGAGGAAAGCTTGTATTATTTCACATACACATGTCCATCATATTTAAAGTGATCATGTAAAAAGCTCTGTTTTTATCCTTTTAAAAGCAAAAGAAAAAAATCAATGAAAGACAAGGGTGCATAGAGAAAAGAAATAATGTTTCTTTTCTGAAACATTATTTCAGAAAAAATAATGTTTTAACATGCTGGGAAACTTAACTGAGCAGAAAAAAAGAAAGTTTACATATCACTTTCAAACGTAAATCTATTTTTAATTCAAAACAAAATTCCCTTAGAAAAAAACAGAAAGGAAAAGAAAACTGCATCTACAAATTTCTAGAAAATATCCTTCTTTCCAATGTTTCTGAAGCAAAGTAGCACTACTAACTTACCAAGGGCTGGCAAATTTGTCCTGAATTCCTCAGTCGTCAAGTCCAAAGAGCCTTCTTCCTCCGTGCAGGGCTCAGCGCTCTGACAGCTCTGCCGCTGCTCTTGGGATATATAGTCAAGAAATGCATCGTCACGTGTTCTGGGAGGAAAATTTACAACAGAGGTTGGTCCGTGGCAGAATGCGCAGTGAACTCACAGCACTGCTGTTCAACTCACTGAACTTTGCAGCTGTGAAAAGAAAAAGATTGGGAAGCAGGAACAGCTTCTCATCCCCCAACACCAAGCCAAAGTTTTCAGGTGGCCGCGCAAAAAGAGAAAAGAATGTGCCCAGCTGAACCGTTCCTCCGAAGTCCGCTTTTTTTGAAAATTAGTTTCATGCCTCATCTCCCTCTTGGAGAATAACCAAAATGTCTCTCCAGGTTTTCAGAAACAGACAAATACCACAAACTACATAAAAGACAGTTGGAAGCAAGTGCAGGATTTACTGTCGAGAAACTAGGGTTTACATTTTTAGCTCTTCCACTGACTATGCACACTTAATAAATCCTCACTGAGTCTTCTCGAACCTCGGATGCCTGATCTGTAAAGTTATTGGACGTGGGGAGGCTTCAATGTAGAATTAGATGAACTGTGAGTTTTGAGTTCCTGTCACTTTAATCACGCAAAGACTTAAGGCTGGAGAGTGTGGTTTAGCCCTTTAAAAACAGATTCTTCTGCCTCATAATCTCATAACGCTCATGGATCTATTTTTTACAATAACACATATATATCTTCCAGATACTTTTCAATAGTCTGTGTGAAGTGGAAACAGGTTACAATGCAAGACACTTCCTGGGGACAAATGTCACTCTGGTTTTGCGGCATACACCTGTTCCTCCGTAGCGTCACACAGAGACCGGTTCACACATCTCTCTGCTGTCAGGGGAGGAGAAGGTCAGGGAGGAGCAGGAATTCTTCTGGTGAGCGACTGAGCACAGTTCAGACTTTTAAAACCTAGGATACCCTGTGTTAAGATGGTCATGGAGATCAAAAATGGCAAGGAACTTGAAGGCTTTGATGGGAGTCCATCTCCCCCCAGGATGCCTATTCTGAGAGGCTCCCATCCTAAGTTAAAGTAAACCAGGAGAGACACTCTGCCTCCCATTGCCTGTGGCCTATGAATTTCAACCAAACTATCTTGGGAAATCAACTCTAGAGAAAACATCTCTTGCGGTTCTGCTGTTGTTAAATTGAAGCTGAGAAGAAGCGTGGTACCGTCCCTCTGCTCCATCTGGCATGTATAGAGCCCAGGGCCAGGGACTTTCACTGCTTCTACATGAACCCACTGGGTTAGCGCCTGGCCCTAATTATATTAGGACACCTGTGCAAAGAGTGGGATGAGTACATGCCACTGCTTTCCCCACTGATCCACTCATCTTGTGGGCTGTGCTCACCCATAAGTCCCCAGCTGGCTCTGTGGTCTCAACAGCTGACCATTCCAACACCAAGATCACCCATACCCTGCACCTTTGCTCACACCAGTAAAGATGTCCTCACAGTTATAGCTCTGTAAAACCTCCACAGCTACCTTGGCCAAGGTAGACATGATCTTTTCAATCTTCATTCACCATAAGTACCTAAAGACTTTCTTCTTCAGCTGTGGCTACAGAGGTTTACCAGGGAGCCTTAAACAAGAGTGACCCATGAGAGGATGCTTGTTGACTACTGATCCCAGTAGAGTTGATTACATACCTTGGGACATATGAGATTTGTAATCATCCAGGGATGGTCAAATACTGCAAACTGGAAGTTTTAAGGGAGCAAGGAGGAGGTAGGAAAGAGGTTACCAGATTTCAGGAGCAAAGAAATACAAAACGTGGTGCTTGGAAGCCAAACAGAGGCTGGAGTTTCAAACAAGATAAAGCTTAAAAACCAAGCCAAGATTCCCGAGACAGTAAAACCAAAAAAAGACATGGATGGATCTAGAATGACATCCAAAGGATAAAGCAGTTGAAGGACATCAGAACAACAAAGTGCATTGCAGGTTTCAGGAAAGGAACAACCCAAACGAAACTCTGCTGGACAACTGTTTGCTATCTCTGCTTGCTCTGGTACTAATTATTGATTCCATGCATATGTTTCTGCTACAGTTAAGTGATGTGATGCAAGTAAAGCACTTAATGCCATGTCTGGAAGAATGTGTATGCTCAGTCTGTGCTTTTTGTTGTCATCGTTGAGAGTAACCTGTTGCTACCAAGGACTTCGGGTTGCTTCCTGATGGGCATGTGCCTATCTCCATATTTTTTATTGTTGCTCTTCTCTCCCATCAAAACTGGAATTTAAGATGTAGGGCTTGCAATTTCATGACACAAAGCTCAATCTAGTCTCCAGCTCTCACTCATAACAATATTATGAGAATCACGGTAGTGAATAATTGCATAAATAGTGAAGGAGAAAAGAAAAACATCTAGAAGTTACCCTCTATCAGAGAGAGGATAGGGGCACACGAGAATTATTGATTATATCTACTTTATACCACACTATCAAGGGACAGCAATGTTAAAGAAATAAATCCATTTTAAAAATATCTTCTCCTAGATCATGTCTTACATTTCCATTTTCTTAAAAGTGTCTCTTAAAGAGAAAATACTGATAAGTCCAATTTACTGAAATTTTTATGGTTTGTGCTTTTTGAATCCTAAAAAAAAAAAAGTGTATCTCAAGATCACAAAGATTTTTCTTCTGTTTTTCTCCTCAGTTTTATCTCTTTAGCTCATACATTTGGGTCTATGATCCACTTCAAGTTATTTTTTTTAAGGTCTCATCTGTGGCATATGAAAGGTCCCAGGCTAGAGGGTGAATCAGAGCTGCAGATATGGCCTATGCCACAGCCACGGCAACATCAGATCAAGACATATCTGCAACCTATGCCCTAGGTTGTGGCAATGCCATATCCTTAACCCACTGAGTGAGGCCAGAGATCAAACCACATCCTCACAGAGACAACATTGGGTCCTTAACCCTCTGAGCCACAATGGGAACTTCCTCAAGTCAGTTTTTGAATATGATGCATGGGTCAGAATTCATTTTCTTTTTGCATATGGATGTCCAATTGCTCCAGCACCATTGGTTGTAAAGACTATCCTTTTCCCATTGAATTACCTTGGAATCTTTGTCAAAAATCAATTAACCATCTAATCAGTCTATTTCTGAGCTTTTTGATCTGTTCTTTGTATTTATTTGTCCATCTTTGCATCAGTGTCATGCTCCTTGGATACATTCATCTTCAACTGGCATTTGGCATGAGTCCATATGCTGCATCCATTGCTAGCTGAGTGTCTGTTATGTACCAGGCACTGGGAGAGGATTTGCTTACTTCAATCCTGTGAGGTATCACCACCACCATTCCATAAATAAGGAAACTGAAGATCAGAGAGACTAAATAAATTTCTCAAAATCACAACATCGGCAGTAGAGTCAGGATTCAAACTCAGGTCCATACAATTCGGAGCCAATTCTCTTTCTCCTGCCTTTCGCCTCACACAGTGGGAACCAAGAAAGAAAGTGAGAAAGAGCAGAAAATGCAAGATGGGTATCTTTTTCAACTTATTTTGAAACACGATAAAATTTAAAAAAAAAAGATAAATCCTGAAATGGCCAGATACTCAAACATAAATGCTAATCACAATTATAAAATATTTCTTCCAAATTCATGCTATCTTAATTATTGGAGTCTACACCAACCTTAGTATGTCCAAAAAGTTGTCAGTGAGCTAGTAATACTTTTATCCTATGTCCATATTTTCCATAGTAGAACAGTTTCTCTTTTGCTTATATATACAGTTGATTTCTAGTCTTGTTTTGATTTTTTTTTCCCCGACTTGATCCTGACACACAACTTTCTCCAGAGCTTTGAGTTTTTTAATTTCCTGGTAACGTCATTTTCACCAGATGCCCCAGGGGTCCCTGACCACACATCTCTGAAATTATGTTAGCAGCTTCTGTGACTAAACAAACCCTGTGCTGGGATAACAGCACAGCGGTGAATCTCATCAGATAAAACGTAAATCTGGAGTCCAGAGATCTGACCCAGCTCAGCCCTACCCGTGCTACGTGACTGGCTGAGTTGCATAATTTCTCTGTGTTTCAATTTTAGCCCCCCCGGGCATGTCAAGAGTAGGGTAATTAATTGTCTCAAGATACTCAAGAATGTCCCATAATTCATGAGGCTATCCCTGGCCTAGCGGACGGTAAGAACCAGAGAAGAACAAGATGTGGGGTAGTCAGGCTGCCAGGCTGGTGGAGTATTACAAAATGAAACCCTCAGTGCCCATCGTGATCTTGCTTTTCCCAGAAACCCTTTCTGAAAAGTTGTGTCTGGGAACTCTTGCTGTGGTCATTCCTTCTAATGACCTGAGTCACCCTCCCTAGACACATAATTTATAGAATCTCTAGCACTTGGAGTAAAATAGGACTGAGTATCTTACAGTGTTTAAGAGGACCTCCAGATCCTCCTGCAACACCAGCTGTGTCTCAGGGGGATGTGGCTGCAGGCAGGTCCTCCTTGGGCATTGCCCAAAAGAGATTACGGTGAAAGAAACCAGAACCCCTGAAATTAAAGAGTGCCTGGTAAATTTGCCATTAACTTGCCTCGGGTATTTATTATTCAAACATTTTCTTCACCTGATATTTATTTTACAAATACTTGCATGGTGCCCAAAGTACCTCAGAGACTACTTTAAGCACTTTACAAATGTCTTCTATTTCATCTTCCTAAAACTTCTAGGAGAGAGGTTTTACTATCATCCCTACTATACAGACATGGAAACTGAGGCTCAGGGTGGGTGGAACAGCCTGCCCAATGTCACACAGCTAGTACCTGGCAGAGCTGTCATCAGAACCCAGCGCTGAGATTCCGAGCCCAGAGTCTTTGAGTCTAACCACTTTACCACGTGGTCTCTTCTAGTTAGTGAGCTATTGCCCTCTGCTCTGGAACTATAATAAGTCAAAGAAAAGAGACAGACAGGCAGAGACTAAGTGTCCTCTACTGCCTACAACCTGCCGGACACAGATGATTGGGCTCATTTCCACCCCTGGAAAAAGCAGAAAGGGATTATGTTCGTCCGGGTTCTGGGGAGAGACTGCTCAGTTAGGAAAGCTCATGCTCCCAGGGTCTGTCAGGAGTAAAACATGGGAGTGCTTCCGACAGGCCAGAGGTGTGCCCCACAGGAAGGAGCACACAGACCTGGGATCCAGACCAGTCCCTACCCAAGATGGCGGCCCCAAGGCTGAGGAAGGAGAAGTGTCCAAAGGATGTGCCTGGAATGGGGTCGGAGGTCATAGACCTGCCTACCTGCAGCTTCCAGTCTGCCCAGAGCCTAAGGAGTGAGGGGGAACATGGAGGGGGTAGAAGGCATAGCAAAAGAAGCTTTAACTTTAAATGAACTTAAGGAATTTTGACCACGATGTGGGAAAACATACATTCTAATTACGAAACTGGGGCTGTTTAGGGAAACAATAGCAGCTAGGGGATTTTTCTTACCTAAGAGCGACCAGAAATGTGTGGGATCTGCCCCCAGATTTCCATCACAGGGCAGGGGAGCAACTGGCCCTAGAGAATGAGTCTGAAGAAGCCATGGGACTCAACATAAAGGCTTCTTTATGATGACACCCTGCAGGTCCTGCTTGTTTATCATTAGACTACATGTGCAAAATGCTTGGATTCATGCCTAGAACTAGCAAGAGTTCATTTATCATAAATATTAAACAAAGTTAGAAAAACTCAGGAAGACAGTATTTGGGGAGCTCCATGGCATTAGCTATCTTAAATTGAAGTTAAAAGGGAGTTCCCTTTGTGGTCAGCAGAGACTAATCTGACTAGTGTCCATGGGGATGCAGGTTCGATCCCTGGCCTCACTCAGTGGGTCAGGGATCTGGCCATTCTGTGAGCTGTGGTGTGGATCGCAGATGCGGCTCGATCTCGTGTGCCTGTGGCTGTGGCTGTGGGGTTGACTGGCAGCTGTAGCTCCGATTCGACCTCTAGCCTGAGAACTTCCATGTGCTGCACCTGCAGCTCTAGAAAGTGAAGAGAAAAAAAACTGAAGAATCATAAATGGTTTTCACTGTTTTATTCCCAGCACCTAGAAGGGTACTCAACCCAAAGTAGACCTTCCAGAAATATTTGTTGAAGGAATAACAGAAAGAATGTGCCGGGTACTCTTCGCAGATTTTCTTACTTCATTTTCACAGGAGTCCAGTAGAGCTACTATGAGCAGAATTTTAGAAATGTGGAGAGCAAAGGTAAGTTGCTCTTCCTGCTCACACAGCAGAACATAGCAGAGCAGGGAGGGACCATCCTGCCTCCTACTGAAATCCAGCCAGACACGTACTCCATTCCGGGGACACACGCTGCTCAGGGATTGTTGGTCACTTCCTCTGACCCAGCTATTAAAGGGGTCAGGACCGGCTTCTGAGCACCATGGAAAACCGGTGCTAATGAAGGGCGTCAGCCTTTCCAGCTAAGAAGGGCAAAGTGGACATTCTTAAAAAGTTTGAAGCCCTTAAAAGATTTTCTTACACCTTCGAAATACCAGGTTATCAGATGATAACACACAACCCAATAAAAACAGAGAGATGGACTCCAGTTAATTATACAACACCATACATTTAAAAGTGGCTGAGCGTAGGAGGTCCCACTGCAGCTCAGCGGTAATGAACCTACCTAGTATCCGTGAGAATGTGGGTTCTATCCCTGGCCTGGCTCAGTGGGTTAAGGATCTGGTCTTGCCATGCTCTGTGATGGAAGTCACAGATGCGGTTCAAATCCCACATTGCTGTGGCGGTGGTGTAGGCCGGCAGCTGCAGCTCTGATTTGACCACTAGCCTGAGAATTTCCATATGCTGTGGATGCAGCCCTAAAAAAAGAAAAAAAGAAAAAAAAACGTGGCTGAGAGTAGATCATAAACATTTTTACCAGACACATTAAAAAAGTTAACTATGTGAACTATTTGAAAAGATAGATATGTTAATTTTCTTGCTCTTGGCAATCATTCTAATCTGTACGTGTATCAGATCATCACCTTGTACACTTTAAATGTATGCAGTTATTTTTGTCAATTATTCCTCAATAAAGTTTAAAAAATCAAATGAAGAGATGGAGCTGGAGTCTAAAGCATAGGGCAGCCCAAGATCAACAGGTCGCAAAGAGTCTATATTTTGCCACAGCCATGGTTGTTCAAGCAGTCAGGGTCCACCCAGTGGGGCAAAGAGAATGATGAGCTCACCAGGGAAAGCTCCCTCAGCAAGGTCAGGCAGGCAGGATTTTCCTATCAGATGAGAGCTGAGATGCAAAGAGCTAAAACCGGCTCTTTACACACGGTAGCCATTGGGAAGCCTGGCACACTGCTTCCCATGAATAACCAACCAAGGAGAAAGAAGGCCTAAATGCTAGACGGCTCAGAGAGAAGCATTCCTTCTGAGCTCAAGAAATACTTCACTCCTGCATATAAGTAGGAGACGGTGTCAAGACAGATTATCCACGCTGAACAGTGAGCATGAGGAAAGGAAAATGTAGCCCCATCCTGCCAGGAGAATCCTGGAGAGTGAGGAAGTCACATGATAAGTTGGGTAGACTCAGAGCTAGATGTCTCAGATTAATATTCCCAGAAATTTCAGCCAAACCCATGTCACGGTCCTGCACCCATGCTCCACTGTGTATAACCTAGATTAATGACATATTCATTAGGCCTATATCTGTTCATCTCTTCATTCATTGATTCATTGAGTCAAAGAAGTGCATATGTCCTGTAACCTAAACCAATACATATTTCATAAAATTAGAGGATCAAAACAACAACAATTAAGAAATGATTGATGGCAAAGAAATACATCAAAATAAAAGTTAACGTTGCATAACAGCGGCTGGCACCACGGCTTTGTCAGGTCCTTAGCTTCTTGGCTGAATAATGCTGGCTCTTGCTTTGAACAGGACCAAGCATTTGTCTACGATGAATCACACTTCAGTCCCAGCAGCACAGATGCAGGGCTGGGATCTCAGAGCGCTGGATCACCAAGGCGCTCCTCTGGCCTCCAGCGACTGCCTAGCGTGAGAGAGCCTGTAGGGTTCGGTGGCCCTGCTTTGACAGTGTAACTAGGAACACAGGCCCAACCCCCAGAAGCCAGAGGGCCAAGCCCTCAAAGAAAGTCTCCTGGGAAATGAACTCCTTTTTTTTTTGTAGTCAGAAAAAATATCTGAGGCTTGTTTGAAAATGTACTCTCTGTCTTTTATTTCTGATGGAAAGAGTTAAGTTTTTCCATAGGAGAAGGAGGACAAATTTTACCTCTTTCATTTGTCTGAGAAAAAATTGGTTAGATTACCCAAGCCACTTACGCATACAAAGATAAATAATAATCATCATAGCAGTAAGAAATGTACAGAAGAGAAAAAAGTGTTTAAAAATACAGATTCCATCTGAAAGAGAATGGATGTGTATATATGAATCACTTCGTTGTATAGCAGAAATTATCACAACCTTGTAAATCAGCTATACTTCAATAAAAGTCTTTAAAAAATAAATTAAAAAAAAATACAGGTTCCAGAATCATATGCCTACACTTCAGTTCCAGCTGCATTTTTTTTTGTCTTTTTGCCTTTTTTATTTAGAGCTGCACACGCAGCATATGGAGGTTCCCAGGCTAGGGGTCTAACAGGAGCTGTAGCTGCCGGCCCTCGCCACATCTGCAACCTACACCACAGCTCACGGCAATGCCAGATCCGTAACCCACTGAGCAAGGCCAGGGATCAAACCCGCAACCTTATGGTTCCTAGTTGGATTCGTTAACCACTGAGCCACAAAGGGAACTCCCTGCATTTAACCGGCTGTATGGCAATTTATTGAACCCATATGTGCCTTAAGATTGTTGCCAGGACTAAATAAGCTCATATATAAGCACTTTGCACATTGTCTGGCACAAACTAAGTGCTGACTTATCTATTACTATCAACTCCAACCAGAGCAGAACAATGTGCCTAACATTTTTTTAATTGAGATATTATTTCCACATCATGAAAGTTACCATTTTAAAGGTACAATTCAGTGGGTTTTAACTTACACATAATGCTATGCAACCATCGCTACTATCTGATTCCAGAGTATTTTTGTCATTCCAAAAACAAACCCCGTACTCGTTACCAGTTACCACTTTCCCACTCCCCATACCTGCTAGTCCTCCTTCTGTCTCTATGAATTTGTTAATTCTGAACATTTCCTAGAAAGAGAATAACACAGTATGTGGTCCTTAGTGATTTTCTTCTTTCACTTAGCAAAATGTCTTCAAGGTCATGTGCGTTGTTATCAGTGCCTCATTCTCTATATAGCTGAATAATATTCCATTGTATTGATATACCACATTTCTTATTCATTCATTAGTAGATGGATATTGAGTTGTTTCAACATTCTGTCTATTGTGAATAAAGTTGCTGTAAATATTTATGTATAGGTTTCTGTTTGAACACTATTTTCATTTCTTTGAGGTATATACGTAGAAGTGGGTTTACCAGATTATATAGGAATGCTATGTTTAACTTTCCTATAAACCACCAAACTGTTTTCCACAGAGACCACACAGTTTTCATTCCTACCAACAATTTTTGAGGGTTCCAGTTGCTCTAAATTCTTAACACATTTTTCTATGTTTGATTGTAACTATCCTAGTGGTTGCAGGGTAGTATCTCACTGCAATTTTGATACGCATGTTCCTAATGACTTGAAATGGTATCTTTAATATGCTTATTAGCCATTTACATATCTTCTTTGAGAAATGTCTGTTCAAGTCCTTTGCCTGTGTTTTTGAGTTCTTTGCCTTTTTATTGTTTTATTATAAAAATTCTTCATACAGTCTAGATAAGAAACCCTTATCCAGATATATGAGTTGCAAACATTTTCTCCCATTTTGAAAGTTGCCTTTTCATATTCATGTTAGTGCTTTTGATACACAAAAGTTTTTAATTTTGATGAAGTGCAATTAATTTCTTTTTTCTTTTATTGGCTGTGCTTTTGGTATCATAGCTAAGAAAGTGCTGTCTTATCCAAGGTCGCAAAGATTTACAACTATATTTCCTTTCAAAATTTTATAGTTTTAGCTCTTTCATTTAGTTCCTTTACCCAATTTTATTTAACTTTTATATATGGTATGAGGCAGAGGTTCAAATTCATTTATTTGCATGTAAATATCCAGTTACCCCAATGCCAGTTGTTGAAAAAACTATTCCCTGCCTCATTGAATGGGCTTGGTACCCTTGTGGAAAATCAATTGAACATAGATGTATGGCTTTAATTTGGGGCTCTTAAGTCAGTTCCATTCTATTGATTTGTATGTCTAGCCTTATGTCAGTATCACACTGTTTTGAATTCTGTACCTTTGAAGTAAGATTTTAAATCAGGCCATATAAGTCTTCCAACTTTGTTCCTCATTATTAAAATAGTTTGGGCCATTCTGGGTCACTTATAGTTCCAAATGAATTTTAGGGGTTCAGTTTGTCTATTCCTGAAAAAAAAAAGACAATTGGAATTGGAATTGTGATAGTTATTGTATTGAATCTGTAGATCAATTTCAAGAGTGTTGTCATCTTAAGATATCATCTTTATTTATTTATTTATTTATTTATTTATTTATTTATTTATTTTCTTTGTCTTTTTGCCTTTTATGTAGAGCCACACCCACGGCACATGGAGGTTCCCAGGCTAGGGGTCTAACAGGAGCTTAGCCGCCAGCCTACGCCACAGCCACAGCAATGCGGGATCCTAGCCGCGTCTGCAACCTACACCACAGCTCACGGCAATGCCGGATCCTTAACCCACTGAGCAAGGCCAGGGATCGAACCCGCAACCTCATGGTTCTTAGTCAGATTCGTTAACCACTGAGCCACAAAGGGAACTCCAAGATATCATCTTCAAATTCATGAACACAAGATAATTTTGTATTTATTTAGATCTTTGATTTCTTTCTTTTCCTTCTTTTTTTTTTTTTTTTGCCATGCATTGAACCCATGCCACAGCTCTAACCAGAGCCACAGCAGTGACAATGCTAGATACTTAATCCACTAAGCCATATGGGAATTCCAGATCTTTGATTTCTTACAACAGTGTTTTCAAGTTTTTGGTGTACAAGCCTTATACTTCATTTGGTAAAATTTTTAGTAAACATTTTATTCTCTTCATTGCTATAGTAAATAGAATTGCTTTTCTCATTTTATTTACATACTGTTTGCTGCTAGTCTATGAAAATACAGTTAATTTTACATATTTTTATAACCTGTAACCATGTCAAATTTGTGATTTCTAAAATTTTTTTTACCAAATTTCTTAAATATTTCTATACGCACACACACACACAATCACGTTATCTTCAGATAGCGATCTCTTTACTTCCTTCTTTTCATTTTGAATGAACTTTATGTCCTTTCCTTGTCTAAATGTTTGTTTGCTTGTTTACTGGATTCTCTGGATTAATTCTATGCCATCTGTATTCTTTGGCATATGTGCTACTGAAGTTTCTATCTAGTTTAGTGGTGAGCTAATGACGGGATGGAGATTTCTTTTACTTAAACTCCTAGAACCAATGAATATCCCATTCTTTACCACGGGATTCTGTGTGCATGTCGGAACACATATTCAATACTCACAACTTACAGCTCTGCCTTAGCCTTCACTTCCTACTTGCACAGAGCCTCTGAGTCAGACGGGGTGACAGTTTAGGGTCTATTCAAATCTTTGCCATGCATGCTCCACCCCCACGCATGTGTGTAACTTTCTAGTTTCCCAGGAATATGTCAGAGCTTTTCAAAGCCTCTGTAAACATCTCATTCCTCAGTTTTACTCTTCTAAGTTTTCTTTGTTTTTGTTTTGTTTATTTGTTTGTTTGTCTGTTTGTTTTTGGTGGCACCTGCAGTATATGGAAGTTCCTGGGCCAGGGATCAAAGCTGAGCTGCAGTTGAAACTGGTGCCTCAGTTGTGGTAACCCCAGATCCTTAACCCAATGTGCCATGCAGAAACTTGTAATTCTTTAAAATTTTTATTTCTGGAGTTCCCATCATAGCAAAGCAGAAACAAATCTGATTAGGAACCATGAGGTTACAGGTTCGATCCCTGGCCTCACTCAGTGGGTTAAGGATCCAGTATTGCTGTGAGCTGTGGTATAGGTTGCAGACCCAGCTCGGATCCCACATTGCTGTAGCTGTGGAATAGTCTGGCATCTGTAGCTCTGATTAAACCCCTAGCATGGGAGCCTCCATGTGCTGTGGGTGCGGCCCTAAAAAGCAAAAATTAAAATTAAAATTAAAAAATTGTATCTGATTGTTGTTGTTCGCTTGCTTGTTTGTAAGTTTATTGTTTTCCCCAATCATTATCCACTGCCTCGAGCCATCACAAAGTTAATCAGTTGCCTCTAATTATTTCAACAAGTGCTTTTCTCACTAGACAAGCTCTGAGTCAAGAAACTAAAGACAGCTTGCAAATAGTGTCTCCCAGAGAACAACCAGGAAGGTAAAATAATGACCATTCTTTAGAAGTGAGGTTTTGAAGGAGCTCCAACCCCACTCTGCTCCCTCTGGTGGCTGCCAGACTACTAGATTTCAATGTGATTTCATTTTCAGGCTGTTAATTTTTAAGGCTACTGCACAGCTGAAGAAGGAGGTGGTGAAAAGGCAACTTAAAATACCATAAAGCTTATGTTCATCCATTTTTCTTGAATATACACTTCCCAGATTGCTGAAAACGTTTGGCTAGTTTCCAGAGTCCTGAAAAAGTCAAATCTGATCATTTTTGCCAGTCTTATTTTTGCTGTTATCGAGGAGAGAATTATCAAATGCCCTTACTCTGCCATTTTCATGGATGTCTCTTCTGCCCAGCATTTTGTGTGCAGTATAGTATTGTGGTCAAAGCTTGGAATGTGGCAGCCAGACTGCCTGGATTTAGATCTCAGCTCTACCAATTTCTAGCAATGTCACCTTGCTTGGTCAAATTCCTCAAGCTCTCTAGTGAGAACTACCTCAATTTCCTTCTCCAGGAAGTAGATATATAATAATAGTATCTACTGCAAAGGATTTTCATAGGATAAAGAGTTAAATCATGAAGAAAGCCTAGTTCAGTACCCGGAATGTGGTAACTACTCAATAAATACTGGTATTATTGACACTGCTATTACTGTTGTTATTATAATCCCATTTCTCTGTGCATTGCTAGGGGAAGTGCTATTATTATATCCTTCGACAAGTGAAGAAAGGAGCAGAGAAGGGTTTAAGGAGCTTGCCAGGGGCCATGTAACTAGTAGTCTTTACTATGCTGCTACAAACAAAGATGCAATGTGATCCCCAACTTTATGTCTTCATATGTTGCTGACCAGCCATAAAAGGAGTCAGGACATGGAGGCAAATGTAACAGAGACTGAACTCCATACCTGCAAACACTGCAATCCCCCAAGGACAAGAAACTCCCACTGCACCGTTCTTTTCTCTGTACAGAGGGTCCCCAGCTTATAATAGTTCAATTTATAAGTTTTCAACTTCATGACTGTGTGAAAGCAATGTGCAAAAACTAGAATTCAGGAGTTCCCATTGCAACTCACCAAGTTAAGGACACGACTAGTGTCCCTGAGGATGTGGGTTCCATCCCTGGCCATGCTCAGTGGGTTAAGGATCCAGCATTGCCTCAAACTGTGGGGTAGGTCACAGATGCGGCTCCAATCTGGAGGTACTGTGGCTGTGGTGTAGGCCTGCAACTCCAATTTGACCCCTAAACTGGGAACTTCTATATGCCACAGATGCAGTCCTTAAAAGAAAAAAAAAAGAAAAAGGAAATTAGACTTTAAATACTGAATTTTGATCTATTTCCCAGGGTTAGAGATACATAGTAAGATTACTCTCTCCTAATGCTGGGCTGTGTAAGCAAGCTAGAACTCCCCATCAGCTAAGCAATCAGGAGAGCAAAAAAAAGAATGCTCCCTTAGCTTCTCACCCATCGAGGATCCAAATACCCTTAGGCTAGCTAGAAAACCCAGTAGGATTGGTCCAGGGTCATGCTGGAGGTGGCAAGGGCTGAGGTGCTTCTGATATTTAGTCATAGTCAGGGAGTCTGGCCCAGATTAACAAGGAATAGAAAAGAGAAAAAGGCAGGGAGGTTATTGCTCTATTCCTGGGAAGAGAACTAGAGTAACATCAGTGAGAAGAGAAAGGAGGCGCTGGATGTAAAGGTGTGGTGGGGACATGCCACAGGCAGATCAAACTGTGCTTTTTTTTTTTTTTCAAATATCATCGTCTTCAGGGCACTGATGCCTACATCCTTCCCATCATAGTTCCATTCTGTCCCCTACAGTGGGCAAGTGTGTGATACGAAAACATCATCTTTAGGGCATGGAAGGTAAGCACCTCCAAATATGGGAGAAGATTAATACATCCTGCAGTTGGGCTTAGAAAGGAGGGGCAGACCTCAGGAAACTGAGACCTTGGGAAACTAAGGTACCAGGGTCTGGATGCCTATGCTTCAGGTCACCCTGAACTCCATCAGGGCCGTGGCAACATCTTAGGAGGACTAAGCCCCCGTGAAGAGCAGCAAATAGCATCTTGCCATGTGATGCTGCACTTTTGGGGGCATGTGCCCAACAGCATGTGAATATAGCCTGTCCTATATTGTGCAGAAAGCTCTTAAATAGAAAAATATCCCCCACTATTGAATATGGAATGAATGGTCTCCAGGGACCTGCTGTATAGCACAGGGAACACTACCCGGTATTCTGTGATAACCTATATGGGAAAAGAATCTGAAAAAGAATGGATAGGTGTATCTGTATAACTGAATCACTTCGCTGTACAGCAGAAATTAACACAACATTGTAAATAAACTATAATTTAATAAAATTTTTAAAAATGAAAAAATAATTTTCATTCCCCTGTTTATGAATATATAAGAAGGAAATAACCAGGGTTCATGTAAAAGATGTCCATGAAAGGATTATGTGGCTTAGCGTAGAACTTCAGACTACACAAATAAGCAATAAAAGAAGAAAAGTTAAACATGGTCTAGCCCTGTGGTAAAGAAATGCAACCAGTAAATGTTCTGTGTTCACAAAATGTTTAATTACAGAAAATGTAAGATTTTCAACCTAAATCCAGGAATAAAACAATATGAAGAATTTAGTCCCAATTGTGTATAATATGTGTATATGCATTATACAAAAAATGTAAAGAATACTGATTTTAAAAATGTGCCTTTGATCTGCCATTTCCCTGTTCCCTAAATTGTTCACTCTGGAACACTGTCTCCACCCTCTGGATCTCCCCATTCTCACATCTTCACCTTCTCTCCAACTCAAAGCCTAATTCAGGTGCCAGGACCTTAGCACCTTCACAAGAGCATCTTCTCGTCCCTTAACTGAGAAGACATTTCCCTCCACTCTAGAAAGATCTTTGCTTATGGCTGACATATGGCTCTACAAATGAGTCTCTAACTATTTTGTAAAGCAGAACATGGTATGTGTCTACCAGGCTGAAAGATCCCGACTGTGGGAACAACGTCTTATTCATGTTTGTTTCCCCCACAGAACCCAGCCCAAGGTTCAACTATATGTATGCGATATGTTTGTTGACCTAATCAATTGCTCAGTATTTGACACCTTTCTGGACAAAGGACCTCCTCACAAGATGGCTGGTTGTCAAAAAGTTCTTATATAGCCCCAAACTGCATTTCTGTAGCCTCTGACCATTAGTCATTGCTTTTCCCCTTATGACGGTTTTAGAATATTTTCCTTTGTCTTCAACATGCCGGCCAACAAATATTTGAAGTCAGCAGTCACCCATTACCCACCCCTACCAAGGCTCTTTTCCTCTTCTTAAACTTACTCATCATCTGAAATTGGTCATAATCTTGATTTAGTAACTAGATACTAGGAAGAAGAAAAAAAAATGGAAAACTGAGTTCAAAGACAATGAATGACTTAGAATGGTTTGAGGTTTGGAAGAGATCCAGTTCCCTAATTCCATGATTCATTCTCAGGGAAGAAAGACACAAGTCTCTAGACTGCTCAGAGAAAATAGTAGATTTCTGTCACCTCTTCAAAAAGCTCCCAAGCAAGTTCCATAACTGGACACAGCAGTTCAGCTCCCCAGTTGTAGAGTGGAGTTTTTCTGCAGACAAATACTACCTTAGTGGATCCATAGAGACCTAACAGAAGCCTATGTTTTACTCCACAGATGGAAAAGAACTTAGAGTTTGTCTAACCCAGTCCTTCCAATTTGCAGGCAAGAAAATTGAGGCTTCAAAAAAGGAAATGAATTAAACAGTTACAAATGTATCTTCAGAGATCCAAATCTCCAACATCACAAACTGGGCTCATGTCCAGACCTTGTCAATTACAATTTCAGGCAAAAACAGAATGATGCCTCCTTCATCTGTTCCCTGAAACTTCACATCCTCACCAAAGTACAGATGCTCAAGACAAGAACTAAGAAATACTTGAAATGATGTCATCAACTTCAGTGAAGCCTGTAGGTAATGCAAGTTGTATGATGCTAAAGTTCTCAGGCTGACAGGTAGCTTCATGGATGTTGATTACGTTATTTTAATTTATAACTTATGCATACATGGCATATTTTAATATGTGCAAAGTGTAATATGTTTGAAGATCATAAAGGAAACACCACATGAGTGACTTCTCTCTACATTCTTTCCTCCAGGCAAAGAGGAGAGAGAGAGAGAGAATATTTACAAGGGCTTATCTCAGCAAAGAAGGGCATTTTGAGAAGGCTCTTCAAGCATGGTTTTCTACTGCCATACAATGTGAACAATAGACATTCCAGACTCCCACTACAGGGGTAAGCATATTTTTTGAAAATGTTATTTAGTAGAATGTTTTTGTGCCTGGCAGGTTAATGACCTGTTTTTAATCTACATCGAAATACTATGTATCCATCATGGAGATCAGAACAGAGTGTTCTCATAGGCCATCATTAAGCCAAAAATGGCTTTTCCTGTTCTCTTTTGCCAATACAGCATCTCATTGTGTGGGACATGAGGGGAGAAACTTAGGAAAACAGATGGAATAAAGCAAGGCAGGAGACTGGTGAAAGGAAGTCTACCAAAAAAAAAAAAAAAAAAGGAAAGCACGTGGAATACTACACAGAAGTTAAAATGAATACACTAGAGATACACATATCAACACATAAATCTCAAAAATGTAATTAATATTACACACTGAAAGCAAACTGCAGAAATACACATATGGTATATCATTTATCTGAAGTTTAAAAGCATGTAAAACAATACTGAAAACTGGTAGTAGATAAGGACACAATAGTAAAGGTATAAAAACTTGCACAAGAGTGGTGATCACCCAATCAGGCTGCAGGTGACTTCTGGGGAGGAGAAAGGACAGAGGGAAGAAAAGAACATAGATTTTAAAAGAGTATGAAGGTGACTTCAGTTGATCTTGTATGGTTCTGCTTCTTAAGATGGATGATGAATACATATGAATCGGCTAAATTATTATGCCTTTTGTTTGCCTGAAGTATTTCATAACCCAAGAAAAACTAAGTGAAAGTTATCCCAAAAGTAATGGAACACCTCTCCCACTGCCTGTTTCCTCCCTCTCCATCTTTCCTCTCTCTTCCTTAATATCTACTGATCTTTTAATTGAATATTTTACATATTATATATGTATATACATATAATAGAACGAAAGTTATAAATAGCTAGGTAAGATAGATGATAGGTAGATAGATAGGTAGATAGATAGATAGATAGATAGATAGATAGAAGACAGGATGATGACAGGTGATAAACATAGATAATAGAAGACTGATAGATGAGAGATAATAGATGATGACAGATAAATGATAAATAGATAGATGATAAATGATAAAAATAGAGAGATATAAGATAATGTTGGACAGGATCATTATTATGTACTGAGGGCTTCTAATGAATTATATTTAATCTTTACTATAGCCCATCTAACAGATGAAAAAACTGAGGCACAGAGAACCTATGCTCACAAACTATCAGGTAGCACACCCCCAAATCCAGCTCAGGTGAATCTGCCTCCAGCACTATGCCGATTTCCTGCTCCATGATGCCACTTGACATAAAAGGGCTGGTGAGCACTTAAAGGTCATGGTCCTTCCTTTGGAAATCCAGAGAGAAAGGAGACTGGGAAATTTTTTTAAGTAAGTAAAAATAAATAGTATGAATGACGCAAGCTGCTCTTAAGGCAGATAGGAAAACTGTCCCCTGGAATCTATCCCCTGCCATCTTGATTTCTGCCCTCTTCTTCACTGTCCTACGGAAGTCACCCTGTCCTTCCTCACATACAGATAACTTCAGAGAGCATCATATTTGTCAGCAGTTGTGCACTACAAATCTTCTCTCCTGTTAGTTCACATCGGTTGACTTTGAACACAAAAACATAGATCCTTTTCTGCAAGTACAAACCCAAAGTCCTGTGAACAGCGATGAAGCAAATTGGGCAGGTGTTTTTGGAGGAAAAGCTGCTTTCCTGGTACCGGAATGAACTATTAACTGCATTACCCCAAAGGTTCAGGATCAAACTCCATTACTAGGAAACCTCACCTTCCCAGTACTTTTGCAACTATTTGTCTTTTTAAAAACCAGTAATGACAGAAAGTAGTTGGAGATAAAATGCATTATTTGAAAAATTTGATCTGAGACTGAAGTTCAAATTATAATTCTCAAAATTCATGCTTGTGGAGACTTAATAGGCTTATTCTTATTTGAAAATTTTATATGTAGGTTTTTTTGGGATTAAAATCTTAAAATACATGCCAGTTAACCATCTGCTTTGTGTTTACACTTACTATTAAAGTTGTGGTTAAATGATACATATTCTACATTTAAATATTTGGAAATATGGCCAAGACTTGTTAAGAGAAGCAAACATTTAACTCCCAATTTCCTCTGATTAATTTTTAGAACACTTTTGTCTATGCCTCTCCTGAAGAAAAAGCCTTACTCATGCCAAAGACAGATATGTTCATTTCAATGATTTCAATAAAAAAAAAATGAAACTCATATTGCCCGAGTATAAGTATTAGAGATGATCCAATACAACAATTTCATCTGCAGAAAATCTCTGAGGTGCAGAAGAAGGAAGTCGTTCTGGGGACCTACATGGAAGAAGCAGACATTTGCTTGCGCACATTCTCCTGCAGTGATTACAAAGACAAGTTTTTGCCCTCAACCAGGTAGACAGCACTTCTCTACAAAGCTCAAACTGTGTCATTTCCTTAGGCATTTTTCTCCTCTTGCTTTGAGTAAGGTCGACAATGCCGTTGACTTGACTCTTTGGGAGTGGTCAAAACTGCATGCTTAGTTGATGGCTCTCCAACATCCTTAGTTTGCTGTTGCTAGTTGTAGCAAAGATAGCTTCTTGTCTCCCAAAGATGGTACACTTTCCTTCCATCATGTAAAGCTTTTGTAGGGATATGGTTGTCAATCCAGGATGATATTTCAGTCTCTTTCACACCTGGTACAGTCAGTCCTCATTAATGGAGCAAAAACAAAAATGATGACTGTCACATCTCAGCTATCACGAGTAAGAAGCCTGGGGTTCCTGTTGTGGCACAACGGAAACTAATCCATCTAGGAACCAAAGATGTTGCAGGTTCAATCCCTGGCCTCGCTCTGTGGGTTAAGGATCTGGCGTTGCCATGAGCTGTGTTGTAGGTCACAGATGCGGCTTGTATCCGATGTTGCTGTGGCTGTGGTGTATCCTGCAGCTGTAGCTCCAATTGGACCCCTAGCCTGGGAACGAACATCCATATGCCGTGGGTGTGACCCTAAAAAGAAAGAAAAAAAATGAGTAAGAAGCCAGTATGCCATATCCACAGGGTGGAAGAGGGCGAGATCTCTGAGTTATTGCATGGAAGATAGGATGCCTTAACCCACTATGGGCTCTATATGAATGAGCCCAATATTATTATTTAACACAATAACTTCTATTGTGTTAAAGCATCATAATATTGAAGTCTGTTGGCTTGGCTTTATAATAACTTATATTATTACTAATGCATGGATCAAACATGGAGCATCTCAAAAATATCTCAAAAATGTGAAAATACATCCCAAGCCGGTAAATTCCATGGAGGCACTGCTTACATGTTCTGTTTCTTAATTAAATGATGAGACTGCAGTTTCCAAGGCTGTGGTATCAGTGCCCTCACCTAAGAAGCACCAAGATTCAACTCAGAGCAGCCTTGCGATAATCAAAACCTTGCAATAATCATTCTGTATCTTTCTGTTGAGTTGCTCAAGATACAACACCCAGATTATGTCAGTGTAATAGCCCCAGAACGATTTCTACTTTTGCTTAAGAAAAGTAAAGAAGGTAGAGAAAATTAAGTTACACAAATCATTTTGTTCTAAATTCCTAGAAGTTCCTTAAGCCCTTTGTTTTACAACAGTAAATAATGAAAGGCTTAGATTAAAATGCCCTTTATCAAAGTGTTCCCAGTTTTTCATGTCTGGACTTTTCAATTGGTTCCATCAATGTAGTCAAACAGATCGCTCTTAAGATCAGAGGAAAAAAGTCAAAAAGCCATTGAATTTATTTGGCACATAGCCCGCTGAGGAAATGGCTACATAAATACAGCCCTAGCTTAAAGTCTTCTGTTTGCTCAGCTGTATTTATTTAAATTCAATATTGGCCCTCACTGGGTCCAGTATTTACTCTTCAACCCCCATCACACTCACCTGAACTTGGGATTCTTAGTTGCAAAAAAATCAGACCAATGAATTAAATACTTATGTTGTGCTTATTTGCATGTGAATTCTCTTGAATTCCCAAGAGTTTGTTCCAAGTGTTCCAGAGACACAGCAGCTTCAGAGACTTGAAGTTTCAGTCTGCCTTGAAAAAAATGCAGTACTATTCAAACTTTTTTTTTTCACACTGGACCCATATTTCTAAAGAGACTTTACACAGAACCCAAGTAAACAAAGTAGGCAAATTTTCAGCTGCTGTAATTGAAGCATAGCTGGGGAGCAGGAGCTTCCAGAGCCCACTTTAGGCTGCTAAGATCACCACCTGATCTTAGCAAGATCTTACCAAGAAAGAAACTGAGGCCCAGTGACATGCTCATATTCACTCAACAAATTAGTGGCTGGACCAGGACTCAAAACTACCTCCAGACTCCCAACCCAATGCTCCTTCCAGACCATGGGCTGCTGCTGCTCATGGTGCTTCTTCTCCAGATGTATTCATGCAACCTCTGTGTCTATGAACTTCCTGCCTTTCCACAGATGCTTGCCATCTGGCTCTGAGGTCAATTCATACAGCCACCTCTGCTGTAAACACCCAGGGTCCTGGTGTACAGACATCTCACACGAAGGTGGCCAGCAGGTCCTTGGCATGGGAGCCCTCCACATGAGGTAACAGACAACCGTGTCTGCACACTCAGCTGTCAAGCTTCTCTCTGACCTTCTTCCAGTGACTGTGGCTTATACCAGCCCCTGAGAGCTCTCACATTGGTTCTGCAAGCAAAGAAGAATTGGTTCTTGAAAATAGAAAGGCTCCTGGAGATCATCTAGATTCTACACCAACTGCCTCATTTTGCAAATGAGAAAATTTGTGTCCTGACTCTTTATAAACTGGAGGATATTTTAGAGCTCAAATAGCCATGTCTGCTAGGCCACTTAGAATAAAAAGGCATGTCTGAAAGTGGGTATGATGGCCAGACCATAGTAAAAATGTAGACTTGTGAATGGAGCATCAATCTGCATTTTTACCAACAACTTCAGATGAATCTTCTGCATGTGCCACTATTATAGTGAAAAGAGCATAATCATTAATAGCAAATAGACTACTTCCAACGCAGCTCTTCAATCATCTAAGTGATATGTTGGACCAAACCACTTAAACTTCAGAATCTCCTATGACATGACTATAATGTTCTAGAGGGTAGCGGTGAACAAAGTTCTAATAAAATACTGACCTAGAAGAAGCTTCCATGCTTGCTGGAAAGGTTCTTTGGCCCTCTTTAAACACCCTGAGTCACAACTGACAAAAGTTTAATATCCAAAATATACAAACAACTCATACAACTCAACAACAAAAAAACAAACTACCCAATTGAAAAATGGGCAGAAGAACTAAATAGACATTTCTCCAAAGAAGACATACAAATGGCCAAAAGGCACATGAAAATATGCTCAACATCACTAATTATTAGAGAAATGCAAATCAAAACGAAATGAGGTACCACCTCACACCTGTCAGAATGGCCATCATTAACAAGTCAGCAAATAACAAATGCTGGAGAGGGTGTGGAGACAAAGGAACCCTCCTACACTGTTGGTGGGAATGTAAATTGTACAACCACAATCGAAAGCAGTATGGAAATACCTCAGAAAACTAAATATAGAACTACTATATGACCCAGCAATCCCACTCCTGGATATATACCTGGACAAAACTTTCACTGAAAAAGATACATGCACCCATATGTTCATTGCAGCACTATTCACAATAGCCAGACATGGAAACAACCTAAATGTCCAATGACAGATGAACGGATTAAGAAAATGTGGTATATATACACAATGGAATACTACTCAGGCATAAAAAGGGACAAAATAATGCCATTTGCAGCAACACGGATGGAACTAGAGACTCTCATACTAAGTGAAGTAAGTCAGAAAGAGAAAGACAGACGCCATACGATATCACGTATATGTGGAGTATAAAATGTGGCACAAACAATCTATCTACAAAACAGAAACAGATCATGGACATGGAGAGCAGACTTGTGTTCACCGGGGGCAGGAGGAGGGAGTGAGATGGACTGGGAGTCTGGGGTCAGCAGATGAAAACTGTTGCATTTGGAGTGGTTAGGCAATGGGATCCTGCTGTACAGTACAGGGAACTATATCTAATCACTTGTGATGGAACATTTTGGAGGATAATGTGAGAAAAAGCATATATATATATATACTTGGGTCACTTTGCTGTACAGCAGAAATTGACAGAACATTGTAAATCAACTATAAAAATATAAAAAATAAAATAAATACCCTGAGTCGGTTAGTTCAGGCCTTTGGAACAATTCCCTCTTGTAACAGAGTGGAGTCCTTCAGGGCAGGTGACCTATCTCCTCCATCAGCAATCTACCAGCTTCCTCCCAGCAGGCACAGTCCTAAGGCTCTGATGCCCGGACGCAGCTTCATCAACCTGAGGCTGAACTGACAAACTGAATCTTTTCTCTGCCATCCATTTCATTCTCTTCTTTCTTCTCACCTCTAACTTTTTTTTTTTAACAATAAGCCATGCTTGTTAACAGCAAAATGCTAGACAAATGTAGACCACTATTATTACTGCTAGAAGCCCTGAAGCAGTTACAAGAGGCAGCTTACAACTCAGCTAGAGAGAAAGTCTCCACACTCGAGATAGAATTTAAGATGGAAGCTAGTGTGGGTCCTTGTTGAAGGGGGCGAGGCAGCGAATCACCCAAAGATACTGTGGGTTCAGGAAGGCCTCATGTGACCAGTGGGACATGGATCTGCAGATGAGTCATAAAGGGAGGCAGCTGAACAAGGAGATGGGAAGGAATGAAGGCTTGACTTTAGCCTATGTTTCGGGCTGTTTGGTGTTGCTGTTACATAAAGCCACAGACTGAGTGGCTTGTAAACAACAGAAATGTATTTCTCACACTTCTGGAAGATAGAAGCATGAAATCAGGGGCTAGCCTGGGCAGGTGAAGGCCCTCTTCCAGGTTGCAGATGGCTGTCTTCTAGCTGTGTCCTCACAGAGGGAGATCTCTGACATCTCTTTTGTGAGGGCACTAATCCCATCAGGAGGGTTTCCACCCTCACGACCTGACCACCTCCCGAACGTTTCACCTCCTAACATCATCACATTGAGTATTTAGGGTTTCTTTTCCTTTCTTTTCTTTTACGGATTTTTAGGTCCGCACCCACAGCGTATGGAAGTTCCCAGGCTAGGGGTCTAATCAAAACTGTAGGTGCTGGCCTACACCACAGCCATTCCAGATCTGAGCCTCATCTGTGACCTATACCACACCTCATGGCAATACCAGATCCTTAACCCACTGAGCAAGGCCAGGGGTCGAACCCACATCATCACAGACACTAGTCGGGTTCATTACTGCCGAGTCACAATAGGAACCCCTTTTCCTTTTTTTTCTTTTTTAAGGATTTCAATTTGTGAATTTTGGGGAGACACCAACATTTCGTCCATAACAGAACCATCATGCTAGAGGCCAGATTTAAATACTGTAAATCTCCACCTGTGAAACCTTCCAGATGATGCTTTCACTTGCACTCTTGTCCAGTGAAGGAAATTATTCAAGAAGTTAAGTCACTCATAGGATCCTAGATTTGTTTGTAGAACCAAAGTTGCAGGAAGTGGAGGGGTCATCTGAGCCTAATACCTCTCTTAAGAGATGAAGAAATAGAAATGCAGAAGAGGACTTGCCCAAAGTTGCCCCAGTCAGTAATTAGTGGAGCCTGGAGGGGTCTGTTTCCTGGGCTTCATCACCCTACCCCACCCCTGCTACGTGGTCTCTCCCCCACCACCTCACCTCACCCAGCATTGTCCATCCTCAATGGATGAGATCATCCAGGTCAAAAACAAGTTTATCTACTAAGATGTAACTGAGGGAGCATGACAATACATCCCTGTTGCACAGGACAACTACAATTTACAAGTAATTATGAACAGAATTCCCTTTCATTACCAAACATGTCCCAGTTTGAATGCTGTAAGACATAGCCACCCAAAGCTTAGGGATTTGATTCCGATTCTCCTCAGTCTCCCTCAGTGGTAAAAATTAATCTGTTTTAGAATTCTACCTGTCACAAAAGTTTGGGATTCTATTTCACAAGATCCTGCAAACTGGCCATCCACAGGCCAGATAATTCTCAGGAATATATTTAGGGACTGTTCTCTCAAACAGTTGGGTTGTTTGACATTTTTAATTTGAGAAATGTCATTTTAAACCTAGACAGGGAGGCTTCTCTTGAAAAATTAGATCTGCCTTGTGGAGGCCACATTTCTTCCTGACAGCAATCACCTGGCCCAGGCTCTCATCCAACACAGTCCTCACTACCACTGGATAATGTGTCACTTTCACCCTAACTTCCTCCCATGCCGGCTTTCAAGTTTATGGTCTCTACATTTATATAAATGTATGCACACTATGGGTTGAATTGTGTCCCCTCAAAATTCATATGTTGAAGCCTTGATCCCAGTATCTCAGGATGTACCCTTATTGGAAAACAGGGTTAAGATTAGGTCTTTAGGTTGGACCCCTAATCCAATTTGACCAGCATCCTTTCAAAAAGGACAGTTTTGGACACAGACACATACACACAAAAGAGCACCATGCGAATATGAAGGCAAAGGGCAAGGTGACGTGTCATAAACCTAGGACGGCCAGCAAATCACCAGAAGCTGGGAAAAGGCCTGCGACATAATCCCCCTCAGCCTCCAGAGAAAACCAGCCTTGCCCACACCTGGCCTCCAGAGCTGTCAGACAAATAAACACCCCTTAAATCACCCAGCTTGAGTTACTTTGGCAACCCTAGTAAATGAATACATTTATATAAACCTATACAAATCCGTGATTCTCAGTCAAGGGTAATTTTATACCCAGGGAAGTTGGCAATGTCTGGAGGTATTGTGGGGATGTCACAGTTTGGGAGGAGGTGTCTACTCTTGTCTAGCAGGTAGAATCCAAGGAGGCCGCTAAACACCCCACAAGGCACAGGAGAGCCCCCAACAACGGAGAACTATTCAGGCCCAAATGTCAATAGTACCAAGATGGGGAAACCAGGGACAGAGCTGAATACCACAGAGAAGCTCCCTGTGAGTCAGGCACGCGGGCTTTGCAGGCATTCACTCTGTTAATCCTCCCCAGATCCTACCCGTGCCATTATCTCTGCCCCTTTGGACTGAAAAACTTGCAAGTCGTGGGAGGTGTGAGTTAAGTTTATTCCAGGCAAAATGAAGGCTATAGCCCGGGAGGTAGCATTTCAGATAGCTCAGAGAATACTGCTCCAAAGAGGTAGGGGGGGAGGTCAGTATAGATGTGATTTTGGTGAAGGGGGAGCTACATGCAACCAAGCACACATTTTGCAGAAGGTCACTGCTAGTCACAAGGAGGCAACGTCACCACAAAGGATTTTAGTACTTTCTAGATATGAGGGGACGCAAGCATTGGGCTCATAAAATCTTCTAAAAATATCTAACTATCTGAAAACCTGTTCTTCCAGTTTTTCCCAGAGCACAGAGTGCCTGGATTCTGATCTGCACCCTGAACTCCTTTCAGGGGGAGCTGCGGCACCTCACAGTTTAACCGTTGAAGAGGCAGATGGCAAGTGCCAGTTTTTGGTTGGCACCCACATTTTGCAGCTGAGGTTAATTAACATGCTATCATTTGAACCCTGGTATTTTGGCTCAGAGCCCTCATTCTACCCTGATACAGCACTGACATCCCAGTAGGTCAGTGGGCTGAACCCCAGAATGAACGTCTGCTCTTTCCATCCTGTCATTTTATCCCAGGGCACATCTCTTAAAGCTCTCACTCTTTGGTCTAGAGACTCTGAATATGCTCATTATAACCTCCTTTGTCATGTTGATCCCAGCATGTTCTCTCAGCAAAAGGGATCAAGACGAAGTGCAATCAAGTTCCGCTCATTCTGTGAAATTACCAGGCTATTCACATAGTACATCATGAAACTGGAAACAGGAGAAATTATTCCCAGGCTTTTAGCCTGATGCATTCCTTCCTTATTCAAATTCTTGTTATAAATATTTGAGAAAGGGCTCAGTCAGCTGTAAATGGACACTGACTTCAGCTCACTCCAGGGTCCCTCAGTAGCTGAGGGCATCATGTCCCAGACATCACATGGGGTCACATTTATATGTAAATTACAGATGCTGATGCAGGATTCTCAAGGGCAGTCAGCAGGGACCACCTCTCAGTTAAAGGGAGAGACCTCTAATCCGCTACCAAACTTCAAACAGGGGTTCTCCTGTGTGACTATGCTTTCGTTTCCCCTCCTGTAAAACATAGGAAATAATAACACCAATACAAGAAATATGCTTGCAGCTGTGCCCTCAGTAAGTGTCAGCCATTAATAGCAGACAATGCCAACTATGAAATTTAAAATGGATAGACAATAGGCCCTATTGTACAGCACAGGGAAATATAGCCTATCTCCTAGGACAGACTATAATGGAAAATAATATAAGAAAGAATGCGTATAGGAGTTCCCTTCGTGGCTCAGTGGTTAACGAATCCAAATAAAAACCATGAGGTTGCGGGTTCGATCCCTGGCCTTGCTCAGTGGGTTAAGGATCCAGCGTTGCCGTGAGCTGTGGTGTAGGTTGCAGACGCGGCTTGGATCCCGTGTTGCTGTGACTGTGGCGAAGGCCGGCGGCTACAGCTCCTATTAGACCCCTAGCCTGGGAACCTCCATATAACATGGGTGCGGCTCTACATAAAGGCAAAAAGACAAAAAAAAAAAGAAAAAAAGAATGCGTATATATATTTATGAGTCACTTTGCTGTACAGCAGAAATTGGTGCAACACTGTAAATCAACTATAATTTTTTAAAAAAATAATAAATAATTTTTAAAAAGAATAGAACATAAATACTGTGTAAGGACTATTACAAACCAATGGCAATTGGTGTAGTAAATATTAATGTCTAAAGCCATTTCAACTGGGATTGAAAGCCATAAGGCTAGGATTAAGAGATACAAACTACTACATATAAAATAGATGAGCAACAAAAACGTATAGCACAAGGAATTATAGCCACTATCTTGTAATAACTTTTACTCACTGTGTGGCACTCCTGAAATTAATATAATGTTGTAAATCAACCAGTTCGGTAAAAATATTTTAATTTAAAAATTAAAAAAAACTTTAGAAAAAGGATGCTAAAAATGAAAGAAAAAAATGTAGACAATTGCTTCCTCCGTAGTTGATCTTGGCTGGTTTTCTGATCTGTAAAATGGGAACAATACATGATATCTGTTCCACAACATCAATAAAATTTTATGAGACTTAAGTGGAAACGCTGATTCAAAATCAATTTGTAAATTGCAAGCACTATACAAATGTACAGGTATTAGTGTCCTGGTCCGCTGTAGGGGAGGCAAATAAGGTCCTAGCTCCCATGTATAATTATTGGCAGGAAATTCAGTACGGAGCTCTACCCCTCAACTCCCAGATTAAGTCCTGAAACTGACCAGATACAGACCTGAACTTGCTTGCTCCTACACAGCAACCCTTCTACCACTTGACTTGGTTATGTCTCTTTCTACCTCCAAGAAGATTTTGTCTCAGTGCCCTTTCCTGTCACTGAGCACTGCTCAGAGCCATACCTGGACACTCAGAGATTTCAGTAACTGCATCTCAGGCAGGTGTTCTTGGAGCCCTACTCCTTTCCTCTCCCAAAGCCCCATGTAAATATCCCTCCCTTCCCCTGCAGTTTCCATCCTCCCCAAATCATTATCTTCCTTTGCTTGTGAATAAAGTTTTGATTCTCCAGACAGTCTGCTTCATTCTCAGTCCGGAGAAAACCATTTCAGTTCCTTGCAAAAGATGGTCATGTCCCTCCAGGACCCCCTGACAATGCCTCCTCAGAAGGTGGGCAACCTCGTAACAGGTCAAGTCTCCTAGTGTGGGTAACCCAGGATCTTCTCTAACCTGGGTTCTCCAGAAGATTAACTTCTGCAAGAAAACATTATTTGGAAAGTGTTGTGTGAGGCCCTACACACCCTAGAAATGATAGAAGTGAACCTAAATCCTAGATCTCAAAGAATTCAATCAGAAGGACGCAAGATTTTTTAGAAAACCACAATTCCTATACACCTATGATCACACAACCTCCTGCTCTCCTTGGTTTTAACTAAACTCTTGATGAGAAAGAGACCATTGCAAAGGTCTTCCATTTGGAAAGGAAATCATGGCTGTTGGCACAGGGAAGTGCTTTTGGAAAAGACAAGCTGCTTCCACTCATATTATTTGTTCACTCTGCCTTCTAGGTTGGCTCTTCAAGAAAAGGGCACATAAAGCATTTATGACATTTGGCGCATTGCCCAGTTTCTTCTGACAGAACTCATCAGGGCTTCCCTGTGAACTATGGCTGTGCTTTTCTGTCACTCCAGCTCTACTGGGGGCAATGATGGCCTGTCTGCTACCCCTGCTGTCAGAACTGGGCAGCTTGCAGCAAGATCGCCTGGGGAGATAAATTCTATCTGCCTAGATTTGGATTAGCAGGCATCCATCCAACTGTGACAGAAATTTGTGGGAGAAAAAGAAAATATTTTAAGGGCCTCACCTGTGGCATATGGAAGTTCCTGGGCTAGGGGTTGAATCAGAGCTGCTGCTGAGCACTGTGCCACAGCTTGAGGCAATGCCAGATCCTTAACCCACTGAGCAAAGCCAGGGATCAAACCCACATGCTCATAAAGCCAATGTCAGGTCCTTAACCCACTGACACACAATGGGAACTCCACATTTTTTTTTTAAGAAATGCAGAGTATAATAAATGGACTAATCAGATGGCAAAGCAAATACAGGCTTCTCTCCTCCTGTTGAACAAATGTAATCCTACAGTGTCGTCCTTTACATTGGTGAGAACTTGCCTGCATTGGACTGATAATTGCTTCTCCCATTAAGTTAGAAGCAAATAAAGTCTGATAAAGAGAACTCTAAAGGGAGACGGGAGTCCAGAAAACTCATGTGGTCTCATCGGTGTGGAGAGAGAGGGCATACCATCCTAATGTGATCTAGAGAAAAGTGAGGGCACAGAAAAACTCTTGAATTAGTTAACTCCATCAAAAGAAGGACTTTGCAAATGCCAACAAAGTGTGTTCCAGTTTTCTGCTGCTACATGACAAACCACCCCAAAAGGTGGCTTAATCCAATAACCATCACATTATTACCAGTCACGGTTGCAGAGCTGACTGGACTCTGCTAGGCAGTCTTCCTCTGCTTGAGGTCCCTCCAAGGTTGCCGCCAAAGATTATCTTGAAGTCTGTCTACTCACACAACTGACGGTTGGGTTGGGAAGGACCAAACAGTTGGGGGTTGGGGGAAAATAGCTGGTGCTCCTCAAACATCTCTTTCTACATCCATGTGGTCTCTCAGCATGCTCCTTCCCATGAGGTGGCTTTAATGTAGGACGTTCTTCTCACATGGCTGCTCGGGGCTGAGAGAGGGATCAAGACAGAGACTCAGAGAGAGAGAAAGAGATAGGGAGACAGGCAGACCTTGTATTGACTTTCATGATGGAGACTCGAAAGGTGTGCAGGGGAACTTCCATGGCAGCCTATTGTTTAGAAATCAGCCGCTAAGCTGGCCCATGTTCAAGGAGAATTAGACCCTGCCTGTCGATGGACGTCATGTCAAAGAATTTGCATATTTTAAACTCACCAAGTTGGTTTTCAACCTGAATACTATGGAATCACCTGGGGACCTTTTGCAATGCCCATTGCCCAAGCCATACTGCAACCATAGAAGAATCTCTCAGAGTGGAACCCAGGTGTGTATTCTTAATATAACCCAAGTTTATAATTGCTTTAGACAATAGGTGTATTCTTGTTCGGCAAGATAAAATATAAAGTAAAATATTTTATTATGCAAAATAAAGAAAACCTATGTAAAACTTACCCCTAATAACGCTCACTTTTCCACTTCAGCAAACCCAGTGCTGGCTTTAGGCAGTAAATATTCTTCAATGCCTTCTTTATGTTCTGAATTTAAATTCAGAGGTAATATAACTTGCCTATACACATAACGTCCAAAAATATGAATGTATTAGCCCAACTACCATTAAAGGTAAAATAGAGATAGATGATTTGTAATATAATTATAAGAATATCATTAAGTAAATGCTCAAACATGATGATTTTATGTATAACGCCGTAGAATGCTTGCCCTCTGTATAGAATCACTATGGATGTGACAGCTGCAAATGCAGATTGACACGAATGTGTTGTATTAGGGACTCAGGTACAGGAAGCAGTTTTAACATCATTAGTGTGACTTTCCAAAAATAAAGCAACTGTGTTAGTTTGCTGGGGCTGCCAAAAATAAACCACCATGGGCTGGGTGGCTTAAATAGCAGAAATGTGTTTTCTCACAGTTCTGGAGGCTGGAAATCCAAGATCAAGATTTTGGCAGATTTGGCTTCTTCTAAGGCTTCTCATCCTGGCTTACAGATGGCCATCTTCCCTGTGTCTTCCTTCTGTGCATCTGCTTCCTAATCGCTTCTTGTTGCAAGGACATCAGCCATATTGGACTAGGGCCCACCCTAACTACCCCATTTTAACATAATTACCTCTTTATAGGCCCTCTCTCTAAATCCAGTCATATTCGGGGGTACTGGGGATTAGGGCTGCAACATATGAATTTGGGGGGAACACTGTCAAGTCCATAAGAGACATTAACTCTTGTCAAG
This sequence comes from Catagonus wagneri, assembly GCA_004024745.2. Lineage (NCBI taxonomy): Eukaryota > Metazoa > Chordata > Mammalia > Artiodactyla > Tayassuidae > Catagonus > Catagonus wagneri. The sequence goes on from PVHT021183688.1 coordinate 4,100,294, forward strand.
TTCTAAACAGAACAAAGTAGTATAATCTCCCCTCAATTTTCAAATTAATTTCATTTCTATAAAATGTATATTATGAAAACAATGCCTTCCTAACAAAAACCACATTATGCTAACTTGTAAAATAAGGTTTGATTCTAGGCTCAGCTTAATAAAAAAACAAGTGTACAACCTGTATGAATGTCCTTTTGGGCACATGACAATTGTGAAGGCCAAGAGACAACTCATTTGTTCAGTACTGTCAGCCAGGCACCACCAGCTTTCTCCTACTAAATGCTAGTAGCACTGCTATTATTGTGCTAAGAAAAATGCCCCGGATAGGGTAGAACGGGTTCTATTGAGAATATTTGATTGAAAGGAAACCGAGATTATTAACTCATAATCTGAATATTTCTACTGTAGGAGAAACATCACCATATCCTATTTTATTTGCATGGTAATTACTTGATTTGGTGATGAGAACTTTTAAGTATTAATGTGTTCCATACTTGAGCTTGACTGCAGGGCTATTTGACATCCTGGAAATCTCTCAAGTCAAAGAGCATCCCAAACAAAAACTGTTTTGGCCTTATGCTATTCCAAATAAAGCCACACTGATGAGTCTGTCCGTTGATCTAATAAATAGTCCTAAGTTGACAGCATGCAATAAGGGAGTAGAATTTGTCCCTTTGTTACACACTTGGAGAAAAATAAATGAACTAAATTTGCCATTCATCAAATCTAAAAATGTTTCAAAGCTTGAATGCTAATTTGAATTTGAAGTGGTATATGTATACCCAATTAAAAAAAAAAAAAAGAACAGTATAAAGAAAAGTCTTCACTGTTTTTTGTTTTCTTTTTTCACAGTCGCACCTGCGGCTCATGGAAATCCCCAGGCCAGATATTGAACCCCAGCTGAAAACTAGACCACAGCTGAAGCAATGCTGGACCCTTTAACCCACTGCACCAGGCCAGGGATTGCACCCTTACCGCTGATGCAGTGGGATTCGTAACTCACTGCACACAGCACGAACTCCCAAAGCTACGTTATTTAATGAGTAGTGTTGTGCCCAGAATCCCAGAGTCAACAGGGGGTGAAGCCGAAAATCCAGCCCAGATCTATCTGACACCAGAGCCCCACTCTCCACCTCTACTCACACCTCCCACCATATGAATGGGATTTCTGGGAGAAGAATGAAAACAAGGTAGGCACACCATGGATCATGTAGCATTTCTCCAACAAAGAGTTTTCTCGTGGCAGATGGAACATGAGGGACAGTCCCTTAAAGCACCTCATCCTCCAGATTTGAATTTCAATTTATATTTCAACAAGACTCAAATTGCAATGTCTAGGGGAGTTCCTGTCATGACTCAGTGGAAACGAATCTGTCTAGCATCCATGAGGACGCACATTTGATTCCTGGCCTTTCTCAGTGGGTTAAGGATCCAGACTTGCCAGCAGCTACAACTATGATTTGACCCCTAGCCTGGGAACTTCCATATGCTGCGGCTGCGCCCCCCAACCCTTGAAAAAAAAAGAAAATCAATGTCTAGGTCTACAGGAAAAAGATATACTAAAACATACGTGCTTCAAACAATTGGGCTGAAGGAACTTTTAAATTTTAACATGTTGAAAATACTGGGGCTTTACTGATTAGATTTAAAACGGCCTGAAAATTTGAATTCCCACGTGGCTCAGTGGGTTAAGAACCTGATTAGTATCCATGAGGATGCGGGTTCAATCCCCTGCCTAGGTCAGTGGGTTAAGGATCTGGTTTTGCTGTAAACTGTGGTGTGGGTCACAGACACGACTCGGATCTGGGGTTGCCATGGTTGTAGTGTAGGCTGGCACCAGCTGCTCCGATTCAACCCCTAGCCCAGGAACTTCCATATGCCATAGATGTGGCCCTAAAAAGACAAGAAAATAAAAAATAAAATGTTCTGAAAATTGATATTATTATTATTTCATGTTTGGCTATTCCCTACTCCAGCACATGAAAGAGTTGGTTCTATTGGGGCTTTTGAGACATGCCAAAGTAATAGACTATCTCACTTGACTAGGTATTGTCCACCAAGACACTGTCTTTTCCTGCTCCCAGTGTTCAGGAGTTTCTTCCATGGAAAGAAGAGATGAGGAAACGAATGTCTTAATGTTGTTGCCTCCTTTTTAACTGATTTTCCTTTAATGAGAGAAATTATTTACAGTTATGTCTAGATGCGAAAGACAGCAAACACCTTCCAAAATATTAGCTAGAATAGTTTTCATAGTTTCCATGCCCAATATAAATCTTAGTGCAAGTGATGACAATAATAGTTCGACCCACTTTTTTAAATGAATAAATGGATTTGACAGATTAAAGCATGTAAATACACTGGAAAAGTCAAAATGATCTGGAATGGTGAATATGGTGACAGACATGACAAAAGCCTCATCTGAATGCTATCTTTTAGGGAATATAAACAGGGGTTTTATTTTAGCAGTGGCATTCAAAACCATGTGTTTTGGATAATCTCCTTAGTCCCAGTTATTTGTATTTTGAGTCACTGAGTGATTCTCAAGGACTTTATTCTGGCAAGAAGCAATATTGTTTTTAATATACTAAATGCATGTTACAGTACTTTGTATTCTGTCATCTCATCCTGAAATCCCAAGAGTCCCCATCATAGACTTTGTCCCTGTGGTATTGAGAAGGTTGCAAAAGTGAAGGATTAAAGGAAAGGTTATTTGCCAGTGGTGTGTAAGCATGGCTCTCAGAGGTCCCACAAGTTTTCCTCATGACCCTGCACCATAGGATCACTATGCACATACATTACCCAGTAGGGATTACAAATGCTATAGGGGGTCAGAGATGATAGAAGCCAAATAACATGGGATTTAACTAATCCCTCTTTTCCTCCCACTTCCATCTTCTCTGGATACATTCAGGGATGCTGTCCATGGGGTTTTTTTTTCCTTTTTTTTAAGGCCATATGTGCAGCATGTGGAAGTTCCCAGGCTAGGGGTCAAATCGGAGTTGCAGCTGCCAGCCTACACCACAGCTCACAGCAATAACAGATCCTTAACCCACTGAGTGAGGCCAGGGTTCAAACCTGCCTCCTCATGGATACTAACAGGGTTCATTACAGCTGAGCTACAACTAGAACTCCTGCCATCCATGACTGATGAGATCATGTGTGCACAGCTGGTTCATCAAGGTCAATGTCATGAGAAAAATACCCCCCAAAGTGTGCAATTACAGTCCAATCATTGTAGTCATAACGTATTCAAACTATTATGATAATTTTACAACAGCCATATATAATGAAACAATGCAACTACTCTTCCTTCCAGGTCATTTCTATTATGCACCACCTCATTGACCATTTGGCAATGGATTTACGGGAATTGTTGAACATTATTTTATAACCTGCCCTGAGACTACCAAGAGAATCCAACATAAAAGGAAATATAATGGCTCATTTGTAAGCCCAACATTTATAAATTTCCAAGACTTAAAAATGATTCTTCCATTCAGTACATATTCCCTCAGCTGCTATGTTCCCCACATGGGACTAAAGAGCAGACATCAAAAGATGAATAAGGCTTAGCCCTTAGAAACACATCACTGAACCAGAAGAAAGACAAGTATACATAATGATGACTGTCAAATACAGTAAACTTACCAAAAGTCACTATTGCATACTTGGCAATATATTTAGTCCAAACGGATGTGTAATATAAATATATAACATACTAGATTTCAAATAATTTAATATATAAATAACTGTTATATTGAAATGATATTTTGATATATTGGGTTAAGTGAAATGTGTTATTAAAATGAAATTTGTGTGTTTTTTACCTTTTTAATGTGGCTACTGGAAATTTTTTATTCTTTTTTATTATTTTTTATTTAATATCAGTGTTTAATAGACTTCTCTGGAGGAGGCTGTCAGAAGGAGACCAAAATGGAAGCAGCACGAGCAAAGTCACAGAGGCCTTAAACAGCTTGGTGTGTTTTGTGCAACTGCAAGTAGATTATGTCAGGAAAGGAGAGAAACAAACAGTAGGAGACTGGCTAGGAAGGCATGTGGAAGCCCATGTGGGTAGGGTCTTGTTTGCCACCGTAGAGTCCAGCTCCATCCTGTGGACCAAGGAGCATCATCAAAGTCTTTAAGGAGGTGGTTGACAGGGCCAGGTCTTGCTTATTCTAGGAGCAGAGAGAAGAGGTTGAGAAGGGAAGAAAGACTATCAGAAAACTACACCAGGATTTAGAATGGATAAGTAATGAGGTTCTACTGTTTAGAACAGGGGACTGTATCCAGTCTCTTGGAACAGACCACAATGGAAGATAATATAAGAGAGAATACACACACGCATACACACACGCACACACACACACACATAGCACACACACATGTATATATAACCAGGTCACTTTGCTGCACAGCAGAAATTGGCACACCACTGTAAATCAACTATAGTTTAATTTAAAAATTCAGCTATGGAGTTCCCATCGTGGCTCAGCAGAATGAGGATGTGGGTTCAATCCTTGGCCTAGCTCAGTGGCTTAAGGATCCAACATTGCTATAAGCTGTGGTGTAGGTGACAGAAGTGGCTCAGATCTGGCATGGCTGTGGTGTAGACTGGCAGCTACAGCTCCAATTAGACCCCTAGCCCAGGAACTTCCATATGCCTTGGGTGCAGCCGTAAAAAGACAAATAAAATAAAATAAAAGCTCAACTAAAAAAATTATGCCAGGAATAATGAGAGCTCAAATCAAATCAATGATCTTAGGAGCAGAGAAGAGTAACATTATAGGTAATTCTCAAAGCACCCAAGGATACAGTGTTCACCATGAAATCAGGACAGGTTTTCTTCCCCAAGCTAATGCTTATTTTCTATCTGCTAAGTGCACTTATTCCCATTATCAAGCAATGTCAGAGAATAAACTGTTTAGCATCATATTCATTCTCAGACTGATTCTCTTGAGTTTGTATCATTTTTAGGTTCTTTAGGGCTTTTATTCCCCATTTTCCTGAGTCCACTGAGGACTGTAAGAGCAACTATTTGCTCAGTTATCCCACATGGAGCACTTCCTCTTGACCCAGACCCTCCTTTTTTCTCATGCCGTGCTATCCTATCCTTGAAAAACACTAATCCACGTGGCCAGGCCTGGACTTGAATTGCTCTTCTCGCTTCCACTTTCCTTTTGCACAAAAGCCACCAAAATCTGCTCTATATTCCTCTGCTGTTTACATAATAGCTACTTCTGTCTTCTGTCATATTTTCATTTTCCCTTGGGGAGGAAATGCTACTCTCCCCAGGATTCATGAGAAAAATGAGGATTATAGTTCAATTAGCACTCCCCAGAAGCAAACATTGGAGTAAGTAGCAGGAGATGAAGCTAATGGAAAAGTCAGTGGAGGCTAAGAAAGAAAGATGAAGGGCAACAACTCAGCAATAGTTTGTCCAAATAAAAGGAGCTAGGAAGATAAAGAGAATACTTACTTTTACTGGTAGAAAACAGTAGATGGAGTGAAAAAAAAAAAAGCACAAGAAAACCGCTGGTTACAGTTATAAAATTAAGTCTTCATTTTTTAAAATCAGACTGTACCTTTATTCTTAGGAGTCTACAGAATGGTTGGTATTATCTTCAAGGCTTTACTGCAACTTTCTGAGTGGAACCCCTTAGGGGATCATGCGTAGCAAAACGTGACACTGAGTCATAAAGAGGAACATTCCATTTCCAGAATCTCAATCTATGACTCAAGTAGTGAAACCACATGGTCTGCTGGTAAGGAAAGTGTAGGGGATTCCATTCTCTAAAGTAAACATTCAAAAGAATTCTGAAACCAGCTACTGAGAATCCAGGACATCTTTAAAAAAAAAAAAAAACTGCTAAAGTTGGAAATTGCCTGAATCCATCAGGGTCTGTTGATTATTGCAAGCAACAGAAATTGATTATAGCTACATTACATAAAAAAAAAAGAAAGAAAGAAAAATACCAAAAGGCTGTGGAACAACATAGAGGACTTAAGGAAAAGCAGAGCAGTCAAAATTTCAGAAAAGCCAGAAATCAGGAAAGCTCTGGAGAGCTAGGTAACAGAAACCAAAGAACAGTTTCTTCAGGGCACTGCCATCACAATTTATCAGTTTAACCAAACTCTCTGGTTCACTCCATGTGGAATCCACATTCTGGGAAGAGAGCTTTTACCAGTGTAGCTTGGATCACCCATCCACCTCTTGTCCAGGGAAGACAGAATTCCTTGGTTGGCCGTGCCTCCAAGCCTGAGAGTGACAGAGAAAATGTAGCTGAGTCCCCCAAAGGAAGAAGAAGTGGTGCTGTGAAGGCAAAAGCAGGTGTCCTCACCAAGACCCATGCTCTTTCTTTACTCATGTTATCCACAATTCTAACTCCCTCATCTAAAATCCACCCTCTCTCCTCTACTGTCAACACACTTTCTCTAAAAAGTCTCCCTCCTCTGGATATTCCAACTCTTATTGACCTCTTTCTCTTCCAAACATATACAAGCAGTCATTCACTTAATCATTCATTCAACAAATATTTTTGAGCCTTCACTAGGGGCCAGATACTCTACTGGGTACCCATTCTTCGTGTGATCACGCTGCTCCTCCTTCCAATGATATTCCAGGCATTTAGTGTTCATATTTGGAAACTCAATTAAGACTTAATAGCATTTATTGGTTGTTCATCAGTCTTTGATCATTATAGGGATCTAGTCTGGGTCACACACTACAATTTAGATACACACTCTGAAATCGTTTTAATAGCCTATATCACACAGCCACTGATAAAACTAAAGTACTTAGAGACACTTGCAAGACAGTGATACCAGCTGAGATCCTAAATTAATATTTAATTTGTAGTTATTAATCTGCTCAATAAATAATTATTATTGAATATGTGTTCTGTAAAGTGTACTTTACTACACAAAGCTGGTATTCAGCAGCACACACGTGTATCAGTTGTGGAAATAGTGAAAATTCCCCTGCTGGCTGGTAAATAGCCACTGTCCCAAGCGTCCAAGTGCCCCATTACCAGCCCAGCCATCCCCATTCCTATTGCCCCCCTCCTCAGTACCCCTGCCTTCCCACAATGCAATGACTAAGGGTTAATCTCCAGCACAGGACTCTGCTCTAGGCTTCAGGCCAGCAACTCTTCTGATAAATACCCTGTCATTTCTGTTGACAAACATTTTTAATATCATTCTGGTTCCAAGTATAGGGATGGATACAAAAATGGACAAGTCCTGTGCTTAAAGAGTTTATGGATGGGGTCCTACTAACAACAAAAAGGAAAAAAGTGGGAGTTCCCGAGATGGTGCAGTGGTTAAAGAATCCAGCTTTGCTGCAGCTGCAGCTGTGGCTCAGATACAGTCCCTGGCCCAGGAACTTCTATATGCCACAGGTGTGCCCATAAAAATAAATATTTTTTAAAGGAACAAAGTGGGTGAATCTCAAAAACATTGTGCTAAGTGAAAGAAACCCAGGCCAAAAAATTGTACATACTGTATGATTCCATTTATAGAAAGTTCTAGATCAGAGAAAAACTGATATTATAAATCAGAAGAGTAGTTCCCTGAGGTGGAATGGAGAAGCAAGCTACCAATTAGAAAGGATCCAAGGAAATTTTCAGTGATGATGAAAATGTTTTATAGCTTAACTGGGGGTGCTTAAAATCTGTTCACTTTACTGTATGTAAATTATATATAAAAAGAACTCAACAGTACAATAAGGAAGATGATATCTCCAAAAAATTAGTATAATACTGGTCAGAAAGCCTAACTCTCACGAGAAAGGCACTGCTAGAGCCTGCACAGCCAAGTGTTATATGACCACCCTCTCTTGGTTGCACAGCACTGTCTGGATTTAAATCTTCTTATGACTGCAAGCAAGTTATTTTAGCTCCCACAGTTTTCTCACCTGAAAAATGGTGATGATAATAGTAGCTACATAAGGGGTTGTTGTGAGAGTCAAATGAGTTATCCATTGAAAGCATTTAGAACACATGGCACGTAGTAGTTACACACTTAACATTCACTATTACTAAGACAGTTATTGGACTCCAGAGAAGGAGGTCATGTGCACCTGGAGAGCATTAAGGAAACAGTGTTTGAGCTGACTTGTGAAAAATTGTTTACAAAATGTGGATTTGGGGAGATGGGAGAAATATATATGTATGTGTACTCACCTGGGTACTCCATCTAAGAATTCTCTTCTATGTCCCTTCCTGATTTTATCCCTTTGGCTATATTACTGCCCTCTGTACATGCTCTCAGAGCACACAGTACTCTCTTGGGCAGCTCATTTAATCAATAAATTAATTGATTAATATTTAAGTCCTTATTTCATATGTATTACTTTTCTCCAGTAGACTAGAAGCTGCAGGTAGTCAGGATGCTTACTTTTTCTTTTCTTTTTTCTTTTTTTGACTGCCCCCACAGCATATGGAGTTTCCAGTCCAGGGATCAGATCCAAGTCGCAGTTGCACCCTACTTGCAACTGCAGCAATGCTAAATCTTTAACCCCTGTGCTGGGCCAGATATTGAACCGTGTTCCAGCACTCCAGAGATGCCACTGATCCCATTGCCCCACAGATGCAACTTTCATATAACTCAAGATGCTTACTTTTATACAGCTAGGACCCAAACAGAAACTTGCATAAATTATTAGTTATTAGTAAATAAATAATAAATATATTTATTTATTTTATATAAATCAAGTTATCATTTTACTCCCTTCAACTCAACTTGGAGTATGTTTATTCAGCTGGTGGGGTGGGGTCCCTTGCTGGACTTAAGTGCTAGCTCTGCCACTTTCTCCAGGTGAACCTGGGGCAAGGCAGCTCTTTATACCCTAATTTCCTCCTATATAGACTAGGGTACTGTAAGAGCTCATATACATAAATTTATTGTTGCAAACAAGAGAATGTCAAGCATTTTGGACTATGCATATCACACAGTAGGTGCTCAAAAAATGGTGGCATCAACATCATTTCCTTCACCCAACCTATAGATCTGCAGCACTCCAGCTGTGATGTTATTATGCCCAAAACATAAAAATATATCAAAACACTCCCAACTATAAGGATACTTCTCCACAAACTCCTCCCTCAATTGGCAGACGATAGAATAAGGCTCAATATGTTTTGTCTCCATCGTGTGTATCTTGCCGAAGAATGCATTGAAAAAACAATCTACTCCAATACCAAAAATTTGGCTTCCCTTTCCTTTTCCAACCCCAAGATCCTATTTTCTAATGTTTCCAATAGTGAGTTGTTGAATTTTGCTAAATGATTTTAGAATTTACAGAAATCTTGCATACTCTTTCGTTTTACCTGTAGATCCTGTAGAGCAACCTGATTATTTTGCAATACAAGATTAGAAAATGAGGAAGAAATTATATAATCTGTCCCAGGACACAGAAAGAACAAGGAGTAGGGCCACATTTCCAAATTCAAGACTTCCAGCTCTGAACCTTACATTCTTCAGCTTCTGGTCTAGAAGTAACTTTCTGGAAATTTCTACAGTAGAAGATGATATTTCTGAGTGTCTTTCAGTCTGGGTATGATGAGACCCAATGCCTGATTTCTCTTGACCTGAGGTCTAAACCCCAAGGAAATCAGACTGTATTTGATAAGCAGAGAATGAAGCTTCAAGATTTTAATTAGTCACTGTCCTAGTATGAATTTTCTGGAGCAAGAACTCGGCCTACTCAAATCCAGTCTTTAGGAATTAAACATCACTGGAAAAACTCCCACCTTGAAAGGTGGTGAAATAGCCTGTCACAAAAGATAAAGTCCTAGACATAGCAGCCTTCAGAGTTGACCAGGTAGGATCACCCAAACATTTACTGAACTCTGCTTCTGTTTTTCCTTCTGCGTTAAATTCAATTCAGATCCAATGAGGTAGAGTTATTTCCCTTTTTATCCTTTGTTAATTATCTCCTTGGAGATAGATATATATATATATATATATATATATATATATATATATATATATATCCTCAAAGGTAATTGTAAGAGTTCTTTTTACCTTAATAAGGATACTAAATTCTTTAGTGAGGAAATAACTGTGAAAATACCTAGGATTATTCAAGGCACATATCAGTACTCAATAAGTGCGTATTAATCTGGAATCTCCTGAAATTTCTTTCTGTGGGCCTTTTAGCTTTTCACAGCAATCACCAAGACACACTCTTGTCCTAACCTTTATCGTGGAACTAAGTATACCCAAAATGCAGAATCCTTTTTGAAGCCCTGGTCCCTTGCCTAAGGATTTCTGACACATCAAAATGCTATTAAGTAGAGTTTCAAAGTCAAAATAATCACACTACTTTTCACACAAATCCTGGAGAAATAAAACTGCAAACAACTCATTAGAAAGGCTGAGGAAAAGCCATCTCCAGGACTGGCCGAAACAGTGCGTCGCTATTTAAAATTTTCTCTGTTATGCTTTCTCTCCAAATAGTGCAAGAAAAAAAAATCAGTTTTCACACATGGATATTCCTAAAACCATTGGCTCAGATTTCACACAGAACACTGACAAGCTCCTTCCCTTTGAAAAGAGAAAGGCAGACTAGACTGATGCTTCCCCATTGCATTTCGCTCCCTAAGCTGCCCTTCGGAGTAAAGGCCATGGTTTTAAAATGAAATCTGTTTTTTTTTTTTTTTCTTTTCTAAATCCAAAATGTCTTTATTTGCAACCTGGAAATGCTAGCATCAATTGCCTTACAAATCCATGGGGTAGGGAAAAATCTCAATTAACTGTAGTTGAGAAGACTGTCAAATCTCTAATAATGGTAGGCACAGAGCTTGTCAGTGCAGTGTCTGTTGCCATAGTTACCTGTGAGGTCTGACAACAACTGCATATCACTTAGCTAAATGATCCCGTATGGCACCTTAGTGATTATTAGAGAGGAATCCAATATTTCTGCTGGTGAAGTTAACAACCAGGTGAAATGGCCCCAGTGAAGCAGGCTCTTCTCAGGGTTTTTCTCCTTCTAGATCCCAACAGAATGATCCCTTGATCCTCTTAAAAGCAACCTTGGCTTTCGGAACAGTTTAGAAATGCAAGATCACAGAAATTGACCCATCGAATCACTTTAGACTATAATCCCAGCTGTGCCCACTGCCAAAGAGGGAAAGCGTGTTAGTGTGAGTTGTCCTATCTTACATAAAATTGATCTTTTCCCTTACATGTGGCTGATTTCATCCCAAAAGAGGCTTGGACTTAATCAATGTAAGTGTGTATTTTAGTAAGTGTGTGTTTTACTAACTTAAACAAGTGCAACATATTGATGCATTTGTTTAAACTGTTTATACGTGTAGATGTGCCCATAAAGATTCTTGGCAGCATTTCCTGAGCCTCTATGCCCCTTTTCACTGAAGGAGAGAGATGAGTATCAGAAATAAGCTGTTTAAGGTCAGCCTGCTTGTTCCAGAAGGCTCACACAGAGCTATTCTCAGCTCCTTAGAGGCTCTTTTAGAGAAATAGGCACAAGAGTCAAGTCTCTTCAGAGAGATAATGGTAAATTTGTTATTGAGCAAGTAGAGGAGGATTTAAAGTCTTAATGATGAGAAACAATGCTCTCCATATGTAAGACTAGTCGGTGTTGTTAAAAAAGAGATAGCAGAGTTCTCTTTGTGGCTGAGCACGCTAAAAACTGATATAGTCTCTGTGAGGATCCAGGTTCAAGCCTAGGGCTCGCTCAGTGGCTTAAGGATCTGGCTGCAGTATAGGTCACAGATGCGGCTCAGATCCCCCGTTGCTGTAGCTATGGTATAGGCCTCAGCGGCAGCTCCAGCTCCACCCCTAGCCCTGGAACTGCTATATACTGCAGGTGCAGCTGTGAAAGGGAAGGGAAGGGAGGGGAAGGAAAGTACATACACACACTCATACTTTCTGTGGTGAAATATACTAGAAGACCACAAAATACACTAGAAGGTTGAGGTCTAGTGCCCCAGTCAGCACATGCAGGCTGGACAGTCTACATTTTCCAAAAGTAAGGGTGCCCACAGTAAGGGAGTTTTTAAAAAGAAAATGGAAAGCCACGATTCCCCACAAAACTCTGTCCCAAAAATGTATGGGAGAGAAACAATTTAGCCAAGAGCTGAACTCTGTTTTTGCTTTTCGACCAGAAAAAAAAAAAAAGCAAAGATATGCAAAGGGCGTACTATTCTTTCCCATCTGATACAAACTTTGGGGGGGGGGAATGCACATGCACAAACATACCTGCAAATCTACATAGGCATAATGTATTCCCAAGTATCAGTAAATCACTGTTATATGAGTCCCAGCATTTAGGGAACCTAATATTTTCGTTCCTGTGACTATTTCTCAGCTGCCTGGGATAACCTGAATGTTTCTAGCCTCATTTCCCTAGTGGCTCCATGTCAGAGAAAATAACGGAAAATGAAATCAAAAGCCCTTATTTCATCAGCTGACAGAAGGGGGAATCACAGGCTGAGGTTGGCACCCAGCCCTTTTTCTCACAGAGGAAAATTACCAGAACTCTCTGCAGAGCAGACTCAGAGCAGCCAGCAGTGCTGCCTGGTGTTCTCCTTCCTCTGAGACGGAGCAGACAGAGCTTTATAAACAAGAAGGCAGAGAGAAGCCGGGATTCCACCCCCAGGCAGAGCAGGCAACTCCAGCCAGGTACTCTTCCCCCCACCTTCGTGGACACTGGTCAGACAGTATGAAACACTAGTGGCAAAATCACCTCCTAAAACTGCTAGCTGTTCCTAGAGTAGCTGCGACATTGGAGGCCAGCAAAATGGCCTTGATGGCAAGGGCGGGTAGTGGCTTTTTCATAATACCGTCTTGGAAATGGAAGCCCCCAAGAAAACTACTGGCTTGTGCAGTCACCTGGCAGACAAGAGTCGGCGTCAAGGTGTACTTAGGGAAGGTCTGCTCTGGGATCACAGCATTTCCAGGGCCCAGGGGGACTCCTGTGACAGAGAATAGAGGGGGAATTTTATTGCCTGAGGTTATATTAACTATGAGCCTTATAGGGGTAAAGCCCCTCTGACATTTCCACCAACATCCCAGCTCCTAGTCAGGGAACCGGCTCAAAAGGTGCTAAAAATATGTGACATGAATGAATAAATCAACAAATGAATGAATATTGCATATTTTTGCTCCATAACCAACACCAATCATAGAAAAAGGTGGGGTGTGTGTGTGTTTCCACTGAATTCCACCTTCTGCAGTATAGTTGTCCTTCTGCATTTAAGGCTCTGTATTTGCAGATTCAACCAAATGGAGATCCAAATATTCAGGAAAAAAAATCCAGAAAGTTCTAAAAAGCAAAACTTGAATTTGATGCCTGGCTGGCAACTGTTACTTAGCAGTTATGTTATAGTTACAGCTACTTACATAGCACGGCATTGTATCAGGTATTAAAAGTAACCTAGAGATGATCTAAAGTATACAGGAGGATGTGCATATGTTATATGCAAACACTATGCCATTTTATACAAAGAACTTGAGCTCCCAGGATTTTGGTATTCAAGGGAATCCTGGAATCACTCCCCTGTGGATACCAAGGGATGACTGTACTAAAGCCCAAAAGAACATGCAGTCCCTGTCCATGTATCTAGCTAGACCATGAAAGCAAAATATGGTCCGGTCAACATTTTCTACCAATTGGAGATTTTGAATCTAGCAACTCTCTGGATAAACCATATATACGAATATTTATTTTATTTTTTTATATAATGATTTTTATTTTTTTCATTACAGCTGGTTTATAGTGTTCTGTCAATTTTCTACTGTACAGCATGGTGACCCAGTCACACAACATGTATAGATTCTTTTTTCTCACATTATCATGCTCCATCATAAATGACTAGACATGGTTCCCAGTGCTACACAGCAGGATCTCGTTGCTTATCCATTCCAAAGGCAATAGTCTGCATCTATTAACCTCAAGCTCCCAATCCATCCCACTTCCTCTCCCTCCCGCTTGGCAACCACAAGTCTATTCTCCAAGTCCATGATTTTCTTTTCTGTGGAAAGGTTCATTTGTGCTGTATATTAGATTCTGGATATACGTGATATATGGTATTTTTCTTTCTCTTTCTGACTTACTTCACTCAGTATGAGGGTCTCTAGTTCCATCCATGTTGCTGCAAATGGCATTATTTTGTTCTTTTTATGGCTGAGTAGTATTCCATTGTGTATATATACAACATTTTCCTAATCCAGTCATCTGTCAATGAACATTTGGGTTGTTTCCATGTCTTGGCTATCATGAATAATGCTGCAATGAAAACGCAGGTGCATGTGTCTTTTTCAAAGAAAGTTTTGTCTGGGTATATTCCCAGGAGTGGGATTGCTGGGTCATATGGTAGTGCTATGTATAGATTTCTAAAGTACCTCCATATTGTTTTCCATAGTGGTTGTACCAGCTTACATTCCCACCAACAGTGCAGGAGGGTTCCCTTTCCTCCACACCCCCTCCAGCATTTGTTATTTGTGGACTTATTAATGACGGCCATTCTGACTGGTGTGAGGTGGTATCTCATAGTAGTTTTGATTTGCATTTCTCTAATATTCAGTGCTGTTGAGCATTTTTTCATGTGCTTATTGGCCATCTGTACATCTTCTTTGAATAAATGTCTATTCAGGTCTTTTGCCCATTCCTTAATTGGGTTGTTGGCTTTTTGGCTATTGAGTCATATAAGTTGTTTGTATATTTTAGAGATGAAGCCCTTGTCAGTTGCATCATTTGAAACTATTTTCTCCCATTCCATAGGTTGTCTTTTTGTTTTTTAGTGGTTTCCTTTGCTGGGCAAAAGCATGTCAGTTTGATTAGGTCCCACTGGTTTATTTTTTTATTTCTGTTGCTTTGTGAGACTGACCTGAGAAAACATTTGTAAGACTGATGTCAGAGAATGTTTTGCCCATGTTCTCTTATAGGAGTTTGATGGTGTCTTGTCTTATATTTAAGTCTTTAAGCCATTTTGAGTTTATTTTTGTGCATGGTGTGAGAGTGTGTTCTAGTTTCATTGATTTGCATGCAGCTGTCCAGGTTTCCCAGCAATAGTTGCTGAACAGACTGCCTTTTTCCCATTTTATGTTCTTGCCTCCTTTGTCAAAGATTAATTGACTGTAGGTGTCTGGGTTTATTTCTGGGTTCTCTGTTCTGTTCCATTGGTCTGTATGTCTGTTTTTTGGTAACAGTATCACATTGTTTTGATTACTGTGGCACTGTAATATTGCCTGAAGTCTGGGAAAATTATGACTCCCGCTTGGTTTTTGTTCCTCAGAATTGCTTTGGCAATTCTGGGTCTTTTGTGGTTCCATATAAATTTTGAGATTGTTTGCTCTAGTTCTATGAAAAATGTCATGGGTAATTTGATAAGGATTGCACTGAATCTGTAGGTTGCTTTAGGTAGTATGACCATTTTTACAATATTAATTTTTCTAACCCATGAGCATGGAATATCTTTCCATTTCTTTGCATCTTCTTTAATTTCCTTGATTAATGTTTTATAGTTCTTAGCATGTAAGTCTTTCACCTCCTTGGTCAGGTTTATTCCCAGGTATTTGATTTTTTGGGTGCAATTTTAAAAAGCATTGTATTTTTGTATTTCTTTTCTAATATTTCACTGTTAGTATACAGAAATGTGACTGATTTCCGAATGTTAATCTTATATGCTGCTACTTTGCTGAATTTGTTGATCAGTTCAAGTAGTTTTTAGGTTGAGTCCTTAGGGTTTTCTGTATATAGTATCATGTCATCTGCATACAGTTACAGTTTTACCTCTCATATATATGAATATTTAAATATTAGTTCTCTTCCTTTTGTGGGTAGGAATGTCCTTTATGCCCAGAAAGGGCATAGAGGAAAATTGTACCAAAATCAGCCTCCTGGGAAAAGGAGTCTTAAGGCACCCCTGGAAGGAGAAAAACAAGGAGCTATTAGCTGGCAGTGGAAATAGAACTGCTGGAGTTCCCTGGTGACCAGTGAGTTAAGGATCCAGCATTGTAACTGCTGTGGCTTGGGTCACTGCTGTGGCACAGGTTCAATTCCTCAGCTGGTAAACCCCTCAGGTTACTTGGTATCCCTCTCTGTTACCTCCTCTCAGAAATACTTCCCACCAGCTATACTTCCTGATGTGAATGCTCTCATTCCACAGAGCACATCTACTCTGGATATTTTCTTTAACAAGATTTTGCCCATATTTCAACTTCAAGTGAAGGATATGCCCCTTCCTTCACTTCTGGCCCTTTGGAGCCATTGCCCACACCACCCCCCAGGGAGAGCAAGTGGTCTTGATTCCAGCACAGAAAGGAGCAACGACTGTGAGCCATCAATCCTTTCCAAGCAGAATCTACTTGAATAAGGTAGCATCTGTGTTCAGAGCTACCATAGTAGCACACTCTTCTGGGAAGGTCATTGTCACAGATACAGACAGCCAGGTTCTGTGTGCCCTTGCCGCCATCATGACCTTCTCTTCTTCAGGCTAGAGCATATTTCAAGAGTAACTTTTTCAGACTGTATTCACATAACGGGTAAAAATACACAGGACTAAAGATTCGTCACCTAAACCTGCTTCCCCAGTTTAGGCAGGTCAGCTGCGCCCATTCACCCACCTGGATGGCCACCCCATCTTTCCACTAGAAAAGCCGGCATGTTTCCGTATGTCTACCAAGCACAACCAAGACATCACATGCTTAGTTCTCAGGGAAGATGAGTTGTCAGCTGAAGACAATTAAACTCTAGCTTTTGAATTTTAATAATGAATGGCTAAATGGGTCCCCAAGGCCCCTCCGGGTTGCTAGGGTTATGTTTTCTTGTGATCTTCAGCTGAACAGCCTGAAAGGAAAGGTTCCTAAGAACTGGGAGAGAGTATGAAAAGGAAAATAAACAGAATGGAGAGACAGCTGGCGTGTAGATGCCCAAGTTTCTCCTGAACTTTGTGCAGGGAGACCTCACATGTTCTTCCCATGGAAGCACTGACAGATGGACATGGCCCTGCCTCATGCCTAGACTGGGAACCCCAGCTTACTTTTTGAAATTCCATGGGGATATTTTTCTCTTCAGTTCTAAATTTGATACACTAATATAAAGAAGGATAGCCTTGTTTTCATTTCCTTTTTCTCTCCATGATCATTCTCTAGGCTTTAATTTCTTCTGATTTCCTTCCTCTCTCTGTTTTTCATAGCTCTGTTCTTAGCCCTCCATCCCATTCCTACCAAAGTAAATAGGAAAAGAATTCCCAGCAGGGCAAAGGAAGTATAACTTTCTCATTACAGAAAAAGAATAACAATAATAATAATAAACTTTTGGTGTTTATCCTTAGAGACTATCTTAAATAACATATGTGTTTTCACTTATTCAATAATTATCAAACTCTGTATGAGCCCTGTGCTGAAAATATCAAGGTGAACAAAGGAAAAATACTGCTATCCTAGGAATCCCAGTGTTAGAATAATTTTTTGTGTGCCTTAATATTTTCATACGCAAATGAGCAGGTCATTGCAGAAATACAGTAGAATAAACTCTTAATTTTCCCAGTAGATGTCAAGGAAAGCTTCTTAGAAGGGGTGAAATTTGAGCTTAAAGGATGAATATTAATTCTCTATCCCGTCAGAAAAAAAGGAGAGGGCTTATGAGACTAAAGGAAAATCATCTTAAAACATGAGACAATGAAAAGGAGACTGCACTCAACAGCAGTATTAGAGATGAGACTACACAAGCAGGTAGCAGCAGGCCAAGAGGGTCTTATGCTCTGCATTTAAAGGTTTAGACATTGTGTCATGCAAATAGTTACAAAGCATCATGATCAAGTTTGCAAATTAAAAATCCCCCTGGCTAGGATGCTGGAGATAATGCAGTCAGGACCAGACCAAAGACTGGGAAACTAGCGAGGAGGCACTAAGTCCAAGCCAGAGACAGTGGAGGTCTGACGTAAGCCTGTGGCATGGGTTTAAAGAAGAGGGCTTCATATTATTTGTCACTCAGTTCCCATAATAAGGTTTTTCCTGCCTAATGTTGTGATGTAGAATTAGACAAGATGCTATCTGCATTCTAAGGCAAGGATTGTGTATTTTCTTTGCTGATCTTCATTTAAAAAATTACCTTGACCTGAGCCTGAATTTAGCTCTCCCAACAAAGTGAGTGTTGGCCATAGTGGGCTGTCATTTTTGATGATGATGATAATGTTGATAAATGATGATGAAAACCCACGTAGAATGTGATATCAAGCTTCAAACTCCCACGAATTAAGATTGAAGACCAATTATTCTATTAAAAGGTTTGAGGTTGTTTCTTGGAGGTCATTCTTGCCTCCAAATAGGATACCCCCAGGAACTGCTGAACACCCCAACCAATGAACAGAGAGATCTACTGATTTTATGATGCTGGAACTTAAATATGGAGCTGAAGTCTTCCTTATGTGCATTCTTGTTTGTATTGACTCTTCTCCATACTGCTCCAACAACACCTCCAAGCTTGCCTGATACCCCGTCTCTTCACCAAATTTTCCATACCTCTTGCCCTTGGGCATGCTGTTCCATCTGACTAGGGGCCTTTCCCTCTATGCACTCTCCCTGGAAGACTTCAGCTTCTCTCTTGATTTTTACTTCCATGTACATCACTGCCTCTTTGCAATCATCTCTGATCCCAGAATGAATTTGGTCGATCAATATGTCATGTTCCCATAGCACTATGTTCAAAACTGTGTTATAGTACCTGAATATTACATTGAAAGAAAGAAAAACTGATTGAAAGAACAAGTTAATGGGAAACTGTAATCATAAGGAGACAGAAATAAAACAGCAAAGTACAGATTATAAAGTTAATATAATCTAGTTATGACCAGTGATTAAGAACCAGGACAGAGTGGCACATATATATGTGTATTTTTCTGGAGAAAGTGTCAGTAGCTTATCAGATTCTCAAGGTATTCTACAAAACAAAATATATAGAAAAACATTTGTTCTAAAAAAGTGAGAAAAAGTTAACATAAAATATTGTATAAAAGGGAGTTCCCAAAGTGTCTTAGTGAAAACGAATCTGACTGGCATCCATGAGGACACAGGTTCGATCCCTGGCCTTACTCAGTGGGTTTAAGGATCCACGGTTGCCATGAGCTGTGATGTAGTTTGCAGACATGGCTCAGATTTGGCATTGCTGTGACTGTGGTGGAGGCTGGCAGCTACAGCTCCAATTCGACCCCTAGCCTGGGAACTTCCATATGCTGTGGGTATGGCCCTAAATATATACATGGAATTGAAGCATACCACTTGGGAACTTATGAGAGAATTTCAGAATCTCAGGTCCCCAACTCAAACTACCTGATCATAATCTGTATCTTTATAAAATCCCCAGGTGATTCTTATGTACGTTAATATTTGAGAAGTCCCAGTGTAGAACATACTGTCTGTCATACCACTGGTGCCTGGAGGACAAGAAAGGGAGAAAGACAAGCATATTTCTATTTCAACTGAGGGAGGAAAGAAGGAAGACAGAGGTATAGGCCCTGACATGTTCTCACCTGGTACAGGAAGGAGGAGGCTTGGCTGGTGATGGTGGTTGCCTCTCTCAGATGGACTGGGAGCTTGCAGAGTTAAATGATTTTTATAAATGTAATTCAGCCGCACCCTACTTCTATTTTGACTACTAGCTAACATTTTTTGACCATTTCCCATATGCCACAAACTATTTCAAGCTCTTAATCTACACGATCTCAAATAATCCTTTTAATGATTAATCAGTAGGCTCCATTGCTTACCTCCATTTTGCAGAGATGGAAGCTGAGGCACAGAGTCATTGGTTAACTTGCTCAAGTTCACACAGATGGTAATCCGTGATTCCCTCCAGGTGTCTTGACTCCCAAGCTCACATTCTTATCCTCAAGGCCAATGCCATGCTCCTGTGTGAGACAAAGATAGACAGCATGGTGATGAGCAGAACCTCTTAGCACATCCATATTCAGATGACTGATCTGCAGATGGTCAGCCAAAGATGATAACAATGAAAGTTCAAGTTTGCAGAATCGGAGGCATGTATTAACTTCAAAGAGAAATTCAATGTGCTGTGGAGAGAGGCCTTCCCTTGGCCACATGGAGACGGCTCCCAAGCTGTGATGTATGGTGACCACGGCTCTGTGAAAAGGCTGTTTTTTGAAGCCCTTTGCTGAGAGAGGGACAATCCACACTGACATCCTCCTTGAATGAAGCACTAGGAGCTACTGAGAGTCCCATAAAAAGCACAACTGAGATGAATATTTCCCTACCTCTGCTCTTCCCCTTTAAGAGAAGATTGGACAAGGTCAAGTTATTCAGGGAGCAGGTAGAGGGAGGGGCGAGTAGTGGGGACAATGACTAATGGTGGGAGCCCCATAAGAGGGCAGCTGGGAAGACTGTAACAAGGGGGAGACGGGGGGCAAACATCCAGAGGAAGTGGTTTTCATGAAGGCTTATTAAGAGCAACAAAGTTTCTGGGAAAACTGAGGACGCCGTGGGAAGGTGAGTGACCCAGAACTTACAATATGAGCTTCTTGAGATCAGAAGATGTCTACTGTCTCTCCAATTTTTTAAAATTGGAGCCCTAGGAAATAAACAAGGCTTCCAAATCTGAAAATCTTCATTTTAGTCAAAAGACAGCCTGATTTCCCTTGAAGGCCATCTTGTCATGGCTTCAAGGCGCCTAGTCTCCCCTGAACTTCAGAGCATAGAGGTCTGTCTGGTTTCCAGACAGGTGTGTCCAGATTAGATCAGAAGAAAAAGCAAGAACAGGAGTAGATGGAAATAGTTGGTCTGTTGCAAACAGGAGTTGTTGGTGTGAGACACAGGCTGGCCTCAATTCTACCGGGTCAAAGTGATTACACCCAGTGCAAGAGGCTGAAGTGCCCTCCACCAGCCAAACAGCCCTTGGCCTCCCTGCAGAAACAGAGCTTGAAAGGATGACAGTTTCAGAAGTGGTTCCATCTGAGATCCTGGGGTTCAAAGACGTCAATGGTATAGTCAATGGGAGAAAGATGGATGACAATGTTGCTTTCTTTAATCTGAGTTTGTAATTTTATTTTATATGGGAAATTCTCTTTAATCTTACAACAAAGAGATTTACTTTAAATCTTTTTAAAAAAAATATCTTCAATTAATGTTTGAGTTGTAGGACCAGAAAAGAAGCATGCTACCTCAAGAAATGATGGCAGATGTGTCTTGTATTATCTTGTCTTATTTTCTTTGATTTGTTTTGTTTTCTGAATCTTTATTTCAGGCAACTTTTGTTTGTAATTTATTTAGTAAAGGATGAAAGCAGTCCAGTCCTGCAGATAAAGCAAGAGTGTGTTTTCACACTGTAAACACAGGCTTGGCAGAACTGAATAACAAAGGAAGAGGGAAATTGATGTCTTAATTTACATACTGTTATATCATCTATCCATTAACCAATATTTGAAGTTACAGAGATCCTTAATTCTTTTATCTTTTAACTTTTACACTAAAACTAAGGGTGATTAACATACAACTGTTACACTGGTATTCTGTAGCTGTGTACTTACCTTTATAAAGTGAATTTTACACTCACTTTATAGAGTAAGTATGCATGTATGAAAATTTATCAAATCGCATCGAATTTTTGTGTGTCAGTGAAGCTTTTAAAAATTTTAAAAACTGGGAGTTTGCGGTGAGCAGGTGCAAACTATTACATTTAGAATGGATAAGCAATGAGGTCCTGCTATATAGCCCAATCACTTGTGATAAAACACAATGGAAGATAATATGAGAAAAAGAATGTGTGTGTATGTATGACTGGATCACTTTGCTGTACAGCAGAAAATTCACAGAATATTGTAAATCAACTATAATAAAAATGTTTAAATAGAATAAAATAAAATAATAAAAATAGCTAACTTTTAAAAAGGGGGGTGTGTGTGTCAGACCTCTGGACCACTCCCTAGGCACATGAGAGGAAGGCGACGATGGTAGGGGTCTTATCTCAGGAGAAGAGGCGGGCGCCCCACTCATTACTTTATATGAGACCCCACACATACATTTCAGGGCCAAGTCAGGCAGAATGACTTTATAAAGGTAAGTACACAGCTAGCTCTTCAAGTACCACAATGATTAGCACACACGTGGTCTCACCTTCAAGACCAAAGAGGCTTCTGACCCAAGCATAAGTCTAGAGATTTTGCTCCCTGTGCACTTTTCAGCAGCCATGTGGGCTTCTTGTTGAGAGAGATAAATACTCTAAACTGTGGAATCAGACAGAGCTGAGTTCAAATATTGCTTTGTTCATGCCCTCATTCTTGCATGTCTTCAAGAGTATTTGTTTAGCAATTTCTATACTCCAAGCCCTGTTTTAACTGGTGCAGATAAAATAAGGAGCAAAACAGATTCAGGTTTAATCCTTTGTAATTTTCTAGGGGACCTCAGTAACAGATCTACCAAAGAAATCTTACAAATGACTTTTGAAGCTGGCAATGGACACCATGAAGATTATGTACAGGTGGGATGAGAACATATAACATTTTTTTTCTCATTACAGCTGCACCCACAGCATATGGAAGTCCCTGAGCTAGGGGTCAAACCAGGGTTGCTACTGCTGGCCTGCGCCACAGCCCCAGTAACATGGGATCCAAGCCACATCTGCAACCTACGCTGCAGCTTGCAGCAACCCCAGATCCTTAACCCACTGAGCAAAGCCAGGGATCAAACCCACATCCTCATGGATACTAGCTTGGTTCTTAACACATTGAGCCACCACAGGAACTCCAGAAAGATTTAATTTAGTCTGAGAGGAAAGAGTGTAAGCGGAGAACTTGAGAGTTGAGGATGAGTTGACAGGATAACCGGATAAGGAAAGACTAGCTATTTAGGCAAAGAACTTAAATGTCCACCAACAGTAGAATGAATCAGAGAGAACAGCGAACTCAAAGGTCCTGAGGCAGGAAGAAGTGTGGAGAAAGGAGCGAGGAGACAGGGAGCAAAGAGAGAGGGTCAATATTGCAAGGCCAGGCCATGACAGAAGAGCATTTTGATGATTTTAGATTTTATTTTAAAAGCAATATGACAGATTTGGATTCCATTTGCTAGTATTTTGTTGAGGATTTTTGCATCTATGTTCATCAGTGATATTCGTCTGTAATTTTCTTTTTTTGTGGTATCCTTGTCTGGTTTTGGTACCAGGGTGATGGTGGTCTCACAGAATGAGTTTGGGAGTATTCTTTCTACCACTAATTTTGAAAGAGTTTCGGAAGAATAGGTGTTAACTCTTCTCTGAATGTTTGAAAGAATTCGCCTGTGTAGCCATCAGGTCATGTACTTTTGTTTCTTGGAAGGTTTTTAATCACATTTTCCATTTTGGTGCTTGTGATTGGTCTGTTCATATTCTCAGTCTCTCCTGGTTCAGTCTTTGTAGGTTGTACCTTTGTAAGAATCTATCCATTTCTTCTAGCTTGTCCATTTTATTGGCATACAGATGTTTACAGTAGTCTCTTCTGATCCTTTGTATTTCTGTGGAGTCAGTTGTAATTTCTCCTTTTTAATTTCTAATTTTACTGATATGAGCCCTCTCCCATTTTTTCCTGATGAGTCTGGCTAAAGGTTTCTCAATTTTGTTGACCTTTTCAAAGACACAACTTACAGTTTCATTGATCTTCTCTATTGTTTTCTTTGTCTATGTTTCATTTATTTCTGCTCTGATTTTTATGATTTCCTTCCTTCTGCTAATTTGGGGTTCTGTCTATTATTCCTTCTCTAGTTGTTTTAGGTATAAGATAGGTTGTTTATTTGAGGCTTTTCTTCTTTCCTGAGATTGTATTGCTATAAACTTCCCTCTTAGAACTGCTCTTGCTGTGTCCCATAGGTTTTGGGTTGTTGTGTCTTCGTTGTCATTTATCTCTAAGTATCTTTTGATTTCCTCTGTGATTTCTTCAGTTATCCATTGGTTGTTCAGGAGCATATTGTTTGCTTTCAGGATTTTGTGGTTTTTGCTGTTTTTTTCTTATCGTTAACCTCCAGTCTCATACATTGTGGTCGGAGAAAATACATGGGATAAATTCAGCTTTCTTAAATTTACCAAGACTTGATCTGTGGCCCAAGATGTGATCTACCCTGGAGAATGTTCCATGTACGTTTGAAAAAAATATATATTCTGCTGCTTTGGGACTGAAAGTTCTATAAGTATTAATTAAATCTATCTGGCCTAGGGTGTCATTTAAGGACTGAGTTTCCTTGTTGATTCTCTGTCTGGATGATCTGTATCTTGATGTAACTGGATGTTAAAGTCCCCCACTATTATTGTGCTGCTCTCAATTTCTCCTTTTACAGCTGTCAGTTGTCGCCTTTTATATTGAGTTGCTCCTGTGTTAGTTGCATATATCATTACACTTGTTATATTTTCTCTTTAGATTCATCCTTTGATCATTATATAGTGTCCTTCTTTGTCTCTTGAGATTTTCTTTATTTAAAAGTCTATTTTGTCTGATATGAGTATTGCTACTCCTGCTTTCTTCGATTTCCATTTGCATGTAATATATTTTTCCAACCCCCTTACTTCAGTCTGTATGTGTCCAGCAATCCCACACCTGGGCATATATCTGGAAGAAAATTTTCATTGAAAAAGATACATGCACCTCTATGTTCATCACAGCACTATTCATAATAGCCAAGACATGGAAACAACCTAAAAGCCCATCAATAGATGAATAGATTAAGAAGATGTGGTACTTATAGGAGTTCCCATCATGGCTCAGATGTAGTGAATCCGAATAGTATCCATGAGGATGCAAGTTAAATCCCTGGCCTTGCTCAGTGGGTTAAGGATCTGACATTGTCATGAGCTGTGGTGTAGGTCACAGATGCAGCTCAGATCTGGTGTTGCTATGGCTGCGGTGTACACCAGCAGCTACACCTCCGATTTGACCCTTAACCTGGGAACCTCCATATGCTGTGGGTGCAGCCCTAAAAAGCAAAAAAAAAAAAAAAAAAAAAAGTGGTACCTATATACAATGGAATACTACTCAGCCATAAAGATAAATGAAGCCATAAAGATAAATGAAAGCCATTTGCAGCAACATGGATGGAAATGGAACTAGAGATTCTCATACTAAGTTAAGTAAGCCAGAAAGAAAAAGACAAAACTGTATGCTATCACTTATTCGTGGAATCTAAAATGTGGCACAGATAATACTATCTACAAAACAGAAGCAGATCACAGTCAAGGAGAGCAGACTCATGGTTCCCAGAGGGGAAGTAGGAGGGAGTGGGATGGATGGGCATTTCAGGATTTTTGGATACAAACTATTACATTTAGAATGCATGGGCAGTGGGGAACTACTGTACAGCACAGGGAACCGTGTGTGATTGGGTAACTTTGCTGTACAACAGAAATTGAAGAAACTTTGTAAATCAACTATACTTCAATAAAACAACTTAAAAAAACAATAGGACAAGGACCTACTGTACAGCATAGGGAAATCTACTCGATATTCTATAATAACCTTTATGGGAAAAAAATCTGAAAAAAACAGATATATGTATATGTATAACTGATTCACTTTGCTGTACACCTTAAACTAACACATTTTAATTAACTATACTCCAATAAGATGTTTTAAAAAATGAAAGAATTAAAAAGTCACATTAATATCTAAAAAAATAAAAAGCAATAGAATATTCATATCCAAGATACATATTAAGGTATGTATCAGCATAGTTACTGCTGTGGCTCAGGTACAGTCATAGCCCGGAAACTTATACATGCCTCGGGAACAACTGAAAAAAAAAAATACACACACACATATTTTGTTCAAAAAAAAAAAACCTCCTACAACTCAAAAAGAAACAAATAGCTCAATTAAAAGCAGGTAGAAATCATGAATGGGCATGCCACAAAAGATAAAATAACCAACAATTTCATGAAAGAATGTGTAACATATTTGTCATCTGATAAATGCAGCTGAAATATCCCTCCAGATCCACTACATTGGGCTAAAATTTTATGTGTGACAGTACTTTGTGTTGGTGAGAATAAGAGGCAATTAGAATTCTCTTACACTTCCGGTGGGTGTGCAAATTTGCACAATCACTTTGGAAAACCATGTGCCAATACCTGCAAATGCCACACATATGTGTATCTATGACCCACTCCACTCCAGTGGAGAATATTTCTTAATGATCTGACATGATGAAGGATGGAGACAGAGTGATGGTGTAAAAAGACCCTCCAGATGCATTACAGGCCCTAACCTACACAGAAAAGTCTTGTCACCAGGTTTAGAAGTTATCTAGGTGATGTTAAAGCTTGTGGGAGAAGCATCAGGTTTCTATGCAAAAGTAAGTATGTCTGCGCAACACCGTCAGAATCCAGAGCAAGCTGGGAACCCACTCTTCTGGACCCTTCATAAATAGCCACTCAGTGGCCTGCTCCTACCTGCAGAAGGTAGGTTGCCACCCTGACCTAGACATGAGGGTAACCAGTGGGGGAACCAAGCCAAAGAGAAGGAACTGAATGAAGGGTAGGCAATACTGATCAACATCCACAGTCAAGTAAAACAACTTTTTTTTCAGCATATGATCAATAGTAGGAAAGAATGAGAGTAATGCTGAGTGGGGGGTAAATACTGTATTTAACATCGTGATTGAGAAATAGTGGGTTCCTGCAATGGGTCTGAAGAATATGGCTTCTACAAAAGGATCATTTCCCCCTCTTGATTTTTATAGCACTTTGGTGCAAAAGCTTTATTTTTTAAATATCTCACTTTTTAAAAAATTGTTTTGGCTAT
Organism: Catagonus wagneri; assembly: GCA_004024745.2. Lineage (NCBI taxonomy): Eukaryota > Metazoa > Chordata > Mammalia > Artiodactyla > Tayassuidae > Catagonus > Catagonus wagneri. The sequence continues at coordinate 4,127,020 of PVHT021183688.1, forward strand.
GACATATGTGGTCCACGGCATATGGAAGTTCCCAGGCCAGGGACTGAACCCTGGCCACAGCAGTAACCAGAGCCACAGCAGTGACAGTGCCAGATCCTTAAACTGCTGAGCCACCAGGGAACTCCTTACTTTTTAAAAATTAACAATGCTGTGTTAATTTCTATTGTACAGCAAAGTGACTCAATTATACACATATATGCATATATTACATAAGTATGTATTATATATGTATATATATAGTGTGTATACATATATATACATACTTGGTCATTTTCTTTTCCGTTATGGTTTATCACAGGATACAGAATGTAGTTCCCTGTGCTCTACAGTAGGACCCTGTTTTTTACCCATCTTATATGTAATAGTTTGCATTTACTATCCCAAACTCCCAATCTTTCCCTCCCCTGCCAACCCTCCCCCTTGGCAAGCACAAGTTTGTTCTCTATAGCTATGAGTTTGTTTTTGTTTCTTAGATATGCTGATTTGAGTCATATTTTAGGTTCCACATATAAGTGATATCATGTGGTATTCATCTTTCTCTTTCTGACTTACTTTACTTAGTATGATCATCTGTAGTTGCATCCATGTTACTGCAAATAGCATCATTTCATTCTTTTTATGACTGAGTAGTATTCCATGGTGTATATGGACCACATCTTCTTAATCCGTTAATCTGTCGATGGACATTTATGTTGCTTGCATGCCTGGGCTACTGTAAATAGTGCTGCAATGAACATTGGAGTGCATGTATCTATAAAAATGTTTCTTAAAACATCCATTATGTTCTTCCTCGTTTTGTGTGTTTATTCATCACTTTTCTTTTCCTCCATATTAAATTGTAAACTCCCTGAGAAAAGAAACCAGGTCTCTTTATCTTGTCTACAATAATTCCCCTGGGTCTGTACTCCCCTGGACCTCACTGACCGCAGATACAGCAGGTATGTCCACAGCCTGAACTTGCCTTGGCTATGAGAACAGACCCCCTGTGGTAACCCTGTATTGCAGGTATCCAGGAATACTGAAACACACTTTCATGAGCCCGAGGCATTGCTGCTTCTCTGAGAAAAGTGAAAATAAACTGTTTAAATTCAAGAAGACATTTCCGTGAATCAGAGACGAGGTGAAGACAGCCCCTGTGGCAATATAAATAGCAGCCAGCAAAGGATAGAGATGGAGTTCTGAAGGAGAAAGACAAGGTCGCCTTGCCCTCCGGTCTCATTAGTGGAAATAATACTCGCAGGAAAGTAACATCCTTTAAAGATGTTTGGCAGTTTCCTGGGTGATCATGAAGTTGCTAGTTCCAGTACGAGGTTTCCAGAATAGACACAGCATGCCCCCTGAGAGCAACTCAATTGACAATTAGGACAATGCAGGGTCACTGGAGCTTGTCTCCCCTTCTTTAGCTGACAATTAAAAAATCAGCGACATACTGGGGACTTGATGTTATCCAGTGGGCTAAGGCCCTTGCTGGTGACAACCAGTCATATTGGTGTTTTCAGGATTTAATCTTTAACTTGATTTCCTGAGGTGATTAGACGATCAGCAGCAGGACTGATCATTTTACTGAATAGACCCTTTCTGTGGATATATGGACAATGCAGTAAATCAGGAGGAATAAAGAACTCTACCCTGTTGCATTCTTCCCCCCATCCCCACCCCAATAGCAGCCATGGTGAAGCCAGCAGTTTTCATATACAGATAGTGTTCTTAGTCACCTGTGCAGGAATCCTTGCTGGCCAGCCTGCCTCTGGACCTGGTGCCACTCTGGTGCAGAGATCATGCCCAAAGCCCACAAAGGGCAGCAGAGCAAAGAGGTTTTAAGAACATGAAGTCAAGAGCCAAGCAGACCTGGTTTGATGCCTCGCTGCCCCTTACCAGCCTCTTGCAAGTTTCATAACCCTTCTGAGCCTCAGTCTTACTTATCTGTAAAATGGCCACAATCCTCATACCTCCCTCCTGAGTGCAAGCATGAGATGAGACAAGCCTAGAAAAGGCTTTGTTGTCGAATCCTGATAAGTGCTAACAGAAATAAATAATACTACCGTTACGTTTGTTAATCTCTGAAAATGCCACGTAAGTAAACCATCTTTCTTCACAGAGAATGAACCATTTTGCAGTCATTACTCTATCCAGCAAAAGAAGAAGGGAGCCCTACTGACAGTGGAAAACCACAGATGAGCTGGATGCATGCACAGATTTCTGCCTTCAAGCTTAGAGGACAACTCTTTGATCAAGGCTAATTAAAACTTTGCAGGGAGCCTTCAGTGGGTTAAGAATCCATTGTTTTTGCAGCTGTGGCATAGGCCTAAGCTCAGATCTGATCCCTGGCCCGGGGCCCTGGCCCAGGACCCTGACCCAGGAACTCTAGATGCCACAGAGCATCCAAAAAAGAAAAAAAAAAAAATGTTACACTGAATGAAAGAAGCCACAGTATATATAGTGTAGAATTCCTTTTATATGGAACTCTAGAAAAGAACATTTTAAACTATAGTGACAGAAAGCAGATCAGGGGTTACTGCAACTCCAAGAGGGGTAAATTATCTGGAGAAAGCACAACAAAATGTTTTGGGAGTGATTAAAATGTTCTGGAGCTTAATTGTGGTGGTGGTTTTGTGGGCATATACATTTGTCAAAACATATCAAAATACATACTTAAATTTAAAAATGGATGCATTTTATTGTATGTAAATTAGCCCTCAATAAAGTTGTTTTTAAGATTTTAAAAAAAAAAAGAGGATTCTACAGAGGAGACACTCCTTAAGTATTTTACACCATTGTATGTTTATGGTTCCAGAGTAAACCAGGGTTTTTGAAGAGTGGTCTTCCATCTGTCAGGTTCTTTCTCTGCTTGGGGAGAAAGATCTCTTGGACTGAGGCTGGGATGTGGCCATAAACACAGGGATGGTAGACAGAAGGCAGTGAAGGCATATCCCACGCTGTGTGGGATTTACAAAGTTTACATAGTTAATAGAAAAGGGCTGGAGTAACAATGGCCACTCATTAGGGAAATCTCTTGGCTTTACCCATCCCTGATGAGTGGGGTTGCACAGGCAAGCTTGCCGAGGATACTCTATAGAGGGAAACATGAGGGAGGGGCTTTTTTTTTTTTTTTTGAGGCTGATAGGTCTCCAAAGAGAGAAGGCTTGAGGTCACATCACTCTAGATGATTGACAAATGCACATCAGCATGTGGCAAACAGACTCTCAGTGCCTGGGCCTGACCTAGGCACCAGCATCACTAGACAGGGCCTCAGGGACCAGGGTACAAGTAAGGCTAAATGGTAGTGTTCATGGCCAAGACAAAGGGGAAGGCAATTTTTTTAACAGCATGAAAAAGTTTGCCTCATGCTCAACAGGAGTCCCCTTAAAATAAAACTTGGAAAAATCACTTTTTCATCTATATCTCTGCTCCGATCTTATCGTCTTCATTTAGATAACAAGTTGTTGACTTTTTTAAAAAATGGCAAAATCAGAGTCACAAAGTTACAGAACCTCTCCCTTGTCTAAGACCTAGAACTCCTGCAGTTCTCTGAAAACTGGGCAAATAATTCCCAAATGACAATGTGGAATCCAGAGCCAGTCAGAATCAACTGGGGAACATTTACAAATTGCAGATGCCAGGGGCTTAACCCCATGGCCTAGCCTAGGGCTTCAGGGGTGGTAACCCAACATTTTAAGCACCCTTAATGACCGTGATGGATGGCCAACTTTGGGAACCCCTGGAATAAGCCATTTCTGTGTCCAGCTTTACAGAGTCTGAACCTAAACACCATCTCCTCATTAATAGGAATGTGATGCCAACAGACAGTTCAGAGGTTTTCCTGCTGCTCTGCAGTAAGGGTCCATCTTCCAGAGTCCTAATATTTTGCACTGAAACTGTTACCCTGGGTTGTATCTGAACATCCTTGCTCTCTAAGTGGAATCCAATTTACCCCTTCTCACGCTGAAAACATTTCCTGACAAGAGTCTTGTAAATGCAACATGACTTTGTCCTGGAAACAAGGCAGCTAAATGTCCAATGAGAGAATCAGGAGAAAATAATCATTCCTATAAGTGCTTAGAAAATGTCCTAATATGCCTTTGGATTTTACACTTTAAAAAAATTTGGTTTATTTCAGGTCTGCGTGTGTGTGTGTGCTATAGAGGAGGAGAGATTTTGAGTCAGATTTAAGCAAAGCAATAAATTAATCGTGTATTCATGGGGGGAAAACAATCTGACCTCAAATTTAGAAACTAGGGGAAAGACAGGTTTCTCTTGTATCTCTTTGGAAAGATGCCAGAGGTGGGGAAGTAGCAGAGGCAAGGAGGGTAGGAGAGTCATTTTTCTTTTTTAATGACAGTTTTTAAAACATAATGACATGCATTGCCATGCCTAAACCTCCCTAAGTCATATTTTGGAACCAAAAAAAAAAAAATCCATTAACCTCTGGTCTTCCTTTGTGAGGGAGAAAGATGTCATGGAAACCACGCCTGGGCCAAAAGCAAGAGATGATAAAAATGATGACAGAACTGTTTCCATGACTCCAGAAGAAGATGCTGGTCTCCACAGAGAGACGCATCCATTCAGAGTCACCTCAGGTTGAGAACCATCACTCCGACTCAAGTTCCTGCCAACATTCAGGGGAAGGAAGATCTCCTCTAACCGCGGGGAGAGGAAGCTTTAGGAGAAGCTGACAAATATGAATTTGACCTTGAAGGTTGGGTGGAATATTTACGGAGAATAACTGGGCAGAGCAGCGTTTCAACCAGGGCAGCAGTCCTGATGCTTGGACACTGGTTTCTCTAAACTGAAGAATCATTTATTTACAATGTTGCATCAGTTTCTGGTGTACAGCAAAGCGATTCAGTTATATATTATTTTTCACATCTTTTCCATTGTAGGTTATTACAAATACTGACTATAGTTCCCCACGCTATGCAGTAGATCCTTGTTGTTTATCTATTTTATATATAGTAGTTTGTGTCTGCTAATCCCAAACTCATAATTTATGCTTCCTTTTCCCTTTGGAAACCATACCTTTATTTTCGGTTTGTGAGTCAACTTTTGTTTTGTAAATTAGTTCATTTGTATCAAATTTTAGATTCCACATATAGGTCATATTATATGGTATTTGTCTTTCTCTGTCTGACATTTCACTTAGTATGATAATTTCTAAGTCCATCCTTGTTGCTGCAAATGGCAATATTTTATTCTTTTTATGGCTGAGTAGTATTCCACTGTGAGTGTGTGTATATGTGTGTGTGTGTATACACGTATACACTATGTCTTCTTTATCCATCCATCTGTTGATGAACACCTAGGTCGCTTCCACATCTTGGCTATTGTAAATAGTGCTACTATGAGAAAGCTCTTTTTTTTTTTTTTTGGTCTTTTTGCCTTTTCTAGGGCTGCACTCACAGCATATGGAGGTTCCTAGGCTAGGGGTCTAATCGCAGCTGTAGCTGCCAGCTGATGCCACAGCCACAGCAATGCAGGATCCGAGCCATGTCTGAAACCTACACCACAGTTCATGGCAACGCCGGATCCTTAACCCACTGAGCGAGGCCAGGGATCGAACCCGCAACCTCATGGTTCCTAGTCGGATTCATTAACCACTGAGCCATGATGGGAACTCCATAAAACTCTAACTTGACTAATTTTTTTTGTCATTTTAGGGCTGCACCCTCAGCATATGGAGGTTCCCAGGTTAGGGGTCTGATCGGAGCTGTAGCCGCTGTCCTACGCCACAGCCACAGCAACGTGAGATTGAGCCAGATCTGCGACCTACACCACAGCTCACAGCAATACCAGCTCCTTAACCCACTGAGCAAGGCCAGGGATGGAACCCGAGTCCCCACGGACGCTGGTCACATTCCTTTCCGCTGAGCCACAATGGAAACTCTAAGAAAGCTCTAATTTAAAAAGATACAGGCACACCACCTAATGGATACATTTTTGTCACCAGCAGGAGGGAGGTATCACTGGCATCTAGTGGAAAGAGGCTGAGAGGTGGCTAAACATCCTACAATGTGCAGGGTAGCCCCACAACCAAGGATTTTCAGCCCCAAACACGGCAGCGCTGGGGTTGAGATGCCCTCCCTGCAGGAGTGTGATTCATCCGCTGGCCCCGCAACAGCAGCAATTGACATGGCTGAGCTCTCCCTCCGCTCACCCTTTCTCCTACTTGGCTTCCCGGACATCAGACTTTTGGATTTTCCTCCAACCCCACTGGTCCCTCCTCTTGTCTGTCACCCTCTGGCCCCTCCTCAACTCCCCAACTTCTAAACATTGATGTGTGCAGGCCTGGGTCCCTGGGTTCAACCCCCCACACATTCTCACTCCAGTCTATGCCTTCAGATATCTGCAGACCCATCCAGAGGTCTTCGGTGAATTTAAATCTCAGCCCAGACTCCCTCTCTGAAGTCCAGGTTCATCGATGTAAGCCGTCTCCCTGGGGAAGTCTCCAGGGCTTCTCAAACTCAGCACACCTAAATGGGAGCCCCTGCGCCTTCCCCTAAAAACCTGCTCCTCCAACGCACCTGTTTATGGCAATTCCATCTGCCCTGTTTCTCGGGGCAATAACTTTCCCATCATCCTTGATGCTGCCCCTTCTCTCCAATACTCAGTCTGCCATCAAATCCTATTGACTCAAAATATATTCAAAATCTGGTATCACCCTGGCCTAAGCCACCACTATCTCTGGACCTAGAACATAATCTTCATCTCCTAAGTGGTATCCCTGCTCCCACCTCTGTCCCCATCTCAAGTCAGAAGCCGGGGCGATTGTTTTAAAACATGAGTCAGCTCATGTCACTTCTGTCCAGAATCCTCAATGGCTCCCCTCAGTGCCAAAGTAAAAGCCCAAGTTCCTAGAATTTCGTACAAGGTTTTACATGATCCATCTGCTTCAAAATCCCCTAATCTACCCCCAACACCATCTCTCTGACTCATATCCTACTATATTCCCTCCTTCATGCTGCAACAGGCTGGCCTGCCAAACACATCCCCACTCGGAACCTTTGGCTTTGCTCTGCCCTCTGCCTAGAATGACCTTCCCCTAAAGTCCCCAGAGCTGGCCCCATCAACCCATCAAATCTTATTGGGATGTCACCTTCTCAGAAAGACTAGATGATTTAAAACCGTAGCCCTCAACCTCCACTAGTGGGTCTTAATACTTTTCCCACGGTGCATCTCACCATATTTCCCTTATCTAACTTGCTGTCTAATCCTCCCAATGGGATGTGAGCTCACTAAAGGCTGGGAATTTTTCTCATTACTGTCTGCACAGCACCCAGAGTAGTGCCGCCCACGACAAACGTGATGAAGGAAACAAATCCCCAGTTAGACTTCAGGATTCTCTGGGAATGTGAGATGCTTTGCATCACCCTACTCAGCATCTTGTTCTCTTGGTTTCTCCCTGAGATCTATCCCTCGTAGAGGCAGGCACAGTACTAGAAGCTTTTGTACACATTCGTAATTTCATTTACTTTATTAGGAACTCAATTCATTTCTAATTGAATATTTAATCTGAATGCTTAAAATGTCAAAATGTGTCTTTGCCACCGTGAACGAGTCATCGTGCCTTCCTAATCAGTTATCCATCTAACCAGGGGTCTAGCAGAGACTGCAAAGCAAGCCTCAGAGGAGAGGCTGAGAGCGGAGTTCCTGCACCATCTTGTGGACGATCTGGGAACTACATGCTATTGATTCAAAATATATTCAAAAAAAAAAAAAAAAAACCGGTCCTCTATGTCTCACGTGTGTGAAATGCTGCTTCTGTATATTGGTCTCCTCCCCACCCCAAAACCAATACAGGACCTTCCCTCCTGACCCTCCTCACCCTCCCAAACCTTTCCTGGCTGGGAGTGTTTTAGACTGGTGACTCATTCTTTTTCAGGAAAAAAAAAAAAAATCAATTTCCTCCTGGGCCAAAAAGAGAGAACTGAAAGTGCCTGACGTTTTGACTTCCTCCAAACTGTCCATTTATCAACTTCACCCAATTCAAGTCCATAAAGTCAGGAAGCCCTGCAGATGACGTCACTGTTTCATATCCAAAGTGGCTGTCCTAGAGGCCCAATTTCCATGTAATCAGGGAATGCCATCTCTCCCTCGGTTCCCAAAACTCAACACCAACCAGCCGGTTGGGAGGTCTGTAATGTGCCTCTTTTTTTTTTTTTTTTTGTCTTTTCTAGGGCCGCACCTGTAGCATATGGAGGTTCCCAGGTTAGGAGTCTAATCAGAGCTATAACCGCTGGCCAATGCCACAGCCACAGCAACGCAGGATCCAAGCCGTGTCTGCGACCTACACCACAGCACATGGCAATGCTGGATCTTTAACCCACTGAGAGATGCCAGGGATCCAACCCACAACCTCATGGTTCCTAGGTGGATTCGTGAACCACCGAGACATGATGGGAACTCCTGCAATGTGCCTCTTATTCCATTATCAAAACTGAAGATTTAGGAGAAATAACAGCTTGATTTCCAAACATACCAACCAAACTACAGGCAGGTGTTAAAGAGAAGAAAGGTCACTTGTCACCTAGAGGGCAAAGTTAAAGGTAAACACCAAGGGCAGGGCTTCTTGCTGACAAAGAACGGTTAGCAGAGTTTCCCAATGCAACTTCACACATCCTCCAATTTGCCTCCTTTTCAGTCTACCTACCTACCCGCAGAGGGAACTCTCTGCTTGCCTCCTGTGTATTTGGAGTTGGGGAGGGGAGAAAGGACAGATCGATCTTCATTCTTGAAAATTCAACATTAAAATAATGTTTAAAATGGAGTTCCCATTGTGGATCAGTGGGTTAAGAGCCCAGCTATGATCCATGAGGATGTGGGTTCAGTCCTGATCCTGCTCAATGTGCTAAGGATCCAGCTTTGCCATGAGCTGTGGTGTAGGTCACCAATGCGGCATGGATCTGGGGTTGCTGTGGCTATGGTGTAGGCTGCAGCTACAGCTCTGATTCACCCTCTAGCCTGGGAACTTCCATATGCCACAGGTGCAGCCCTAAAAAACAAACAAAAAAATAATAAGAATAATACATAAAGCAATTCTGTTACTTTCAAGAACCCCAAACTACAGATTCACTACAGCTAAAAAAATCTGCCTGGGAAAAGACTATAGTTACAGATGGGTGGTTTGTAATTAGCCCATGAGTTGTCTGCAAGGCGCTTGCATTTCTGAAGTGTGAGGAGGTTCTTGAATCACATTAGCCAAGATGTGGTGGGTGGGGGTGTTTTACTGTGAGAGCTGTAAGAAAATGAAAGAATGCGAATAAGTACATTTAAACTGGAAGGAGAAGGGAAGAGAATAAACATTTATTGAGAGTCTGTGGAAAGCGCTATCTAGGCATATCACACACTTATTTATCTAAATTTAATAACTCTTGGAATAGGATTAAGATGGCGGAGTAGAAGGACTGAAGCTAAACTTCTCTCATAAAAACAACAAACCTACAACCAAATGCTGAACAACCTTCAACCAAATGAACTGGAAACTTTCAAAAAGATATCCTACTCCAGAAGACAAAGAGGAGACCACATCAAGAGGTAGGAGGGGCAACCCCATACCTCACGGGTGGGGTGGGAAGCCCACAGAATGGAAAGCAACTGTAACACAGAGACTCACCTACAGGAGTGAGTGTTCTGAGCCCCACATAAGATCCCCATGCCTGGGGATCTAGCATTGGGAGAAAGGGGCCCTGGAACATCTGGCATCGAGGGCCAGTGGGGCTTGTGTGTAGGAGCTCCACAGGACTGGGGGAAACAGAGACCCCCCTCTTTGAAAGGCACACACAGACTTTCACATGCACTGGGTCCCAGGGCAAAGCAAAGCCTCCTTAGGAATCTGGGTCAGACCTGGCTGTAGTTCTTGGAAGATCTCCTGGGAGAAGAGGGGGTGACTGTGACTCACTGTGGGGGAAGAACATTGGAGGCAGAGCTCCTGGGAATATTCATCAGTGTGTGTTTCTCTGGAGGTGGCCATTTTGGGAAAATCTGGCCCCACCCATCAGTGCTGAGAAGCCTCAGGACAGACAATAATTCAGATGGGATCACAGCCCCATCAGTAAACAGGCTGCCTAAAGACTACCCCCCCCCCAGGCACACAGCTACCTCTAATCTCACCCAGAGACAAAGCCCCACCCTCCAGAGGGATAGGAATCAGCCCCACCTACCAGTGGGCAGGCATCAGTCCCTCCCATCAGGAAGCCTACAGCAAGCTCCCATACCAACTTCAGCCACAAGGGGGGCATACACCATAAGTAAGAGAGGCTACAACTCTATTGTCTACAAAAAGAACATCATCCCCAAAAACCTATAAAAATGAAAAGACAGAGAACTATAACTCAGATGAGGGAGGAAGGAAAAAAAAAAAAAAAACAGCTAAGTGATCAGGAGATTATCAGCCTCCAGGAAAAAGACTTTAGACTGTTGATGCTGAAGATGATGCAAGACATTGGAAATAAACTGGAGGCAAAGATTGATAACTTACAGGAAACACTGACCAAAGAAATACAAGACATAAAACTTAAGCAAGAAGAGATGCAAAATACAATAACTGAAATAAAAAATTCATTAGACACAACCAACAGCAGAATACAGGAGGCAGAATGAATAAGCGAGGTGGAGAACAGACTAGTGGAAATCACTGATGCGGAACAGAAAAGAGAAAAAAGACTGAAAAGAAATGAGAGTTTTAGAGAACTCTGAGACAATGTTAAATGCACCAACATCTGTATTATAGGGGTGCCAGAGGGAGAAGAGAGAGAGAAAGGGACAGAAAAAATATTCAAAGAGATAATAGCCAAAAACTTACCTAACATGGGAAAGGAACCACTCAATCAAACCCAGGAAGCACAATGTGTACCATATAAAATAAACCCAAGGAGGAACACTCTGAGACACATATCAATCAAACTGACCAAAAATAAGACAAAGAGAATATATTGAAAGCAGCTAGGGAAAAGAAACAAATAACATACAAGGGAACCCTGATAAGGTTATCAGCAGATTTTTCAGCAGAAACTGCAGGCTAGAAGGAAGTGGCACTACATACTTAACATTATGAAAGGAAAAAAACTCCAGCCAAGATTAGTTTACCCAGAAAGGCTCTCTTTCATATTTGAAGAGGAAATCAAAAGTTTTACAGATAAGCAGAAGCTAAGAGAATTCAGCAACACTAAACCAGCTTTACGACAAATGCTAAAGGAACTTCTCTAGGCAGAAAAGAAAAGGCCACAACCAGAAACAAAAATACCACAGATGCCAAGCCTCACCAGTAAAAGCATATATACAGTAAAGATACTAAATCATACATGCAAATCAGAAATCGGGAGAAAAGAGAACAAATAGGACACTAGAGACACACTTGCAATTAAGAAACCAACAACTTAATACAATCTCATTTATATATAGACCCCTATATCAAAACTTCAGGGTAACCGCAAACCAAAAATCTACGATTGATACACAAACAAATAAGAAAAATCAACTCAAACACAACCCTAAAGGGAGTTCCCGTCGTGGCTCAGTGGTTAACGAATCCGACTAGGAACCATGAGGTTGCGGGTTCGATCCCTGGCCTTGCTCAGTGGGTTAAGGATCCAGCATTGCCGTGAGCTGTGGTGTAGGTTGCAGACACAGCTCAGATCCTGCATTGCTGTGGCTGTAGCAAAGGCCAGCAGCTACAGCTCCTGTTAGACCCCTAGCCTGGGAACCTCCATATGCCACGGGTGCGGCCCTAGATAAGGCAAAAAGACAAAAAAAAAAAAACCCTAAAATAGTCATCAAACCACAAGAGGAGAGAACAAGAGAAGAAGGGAAGAAAAAAGAACAATGAAAACAAATCCAAAACAGTTAATAAAATGGTAATAAGAACATACATATCAATAATTACCTTAAATATTAATGGACTAAATGCCCCAACCAAAAGACATAGACTGTGAGAATGGATTCAAAAACAAGACTCATATATATGCTGTCTTCAAGAGACCCACTTCACTTCTAGGGACACATACAAATTGAAAGTGAGAGGATGGGAGAAAATAGTTCATGAAAATGGGAATCAAAAGAAAGCTGGAATAGCAATACTCCTATCAGACAAAATAGACCTTAAAATGAAGAATATTTTAAGAGACAAGGAAGGACACTACATAATGATCAAAGGATTAATCCAAGAAGAAGATATAACAATTTTAAATATCTATGCACCCAACATAGGATCACCACAATACATAAGGCAACTGCTAACAACCTTAAAAGGAGAAATCAACAATAACACAATCATAGTGCGGGACTTTAACACCCCACTTACAGCAATGGAGAGGTCATCCAGACAGAAAATCAATAAGGAAACACAGGCCCTGAATGAAGCATTAGACCAGATGGACTTAAAAGATATTTATAGGACATTCCATCCAAAAGCGACAGCATACGCATTCTTCTCAAGTGCATATGGAACATTCTCTAAGATTAATCACATCCTGGGCTACAAATCAAGCCTCAGTAACTTTAAGAAAATTGAAATCATATCAAGCTTCTTTTCCCACCACAACGCTATATGACTGAAAATCAACAAAAAGAAAAAAACTGCAAAGACTAAACAATCAATGCTACTAAACAACCAATGGATCACTGAAGAAATCAAAGAGGAAATTAAAAAATACCTAGAAGCAAATGACAACAAAGATATGACACTCCAAAACCTACGGAATTCAGCAAAAGCAGTTCTAAGAGGGAAGTTTATAGCAATTCAAGCCTACCTCAGGAAACAAGAAAAAGCTCAAATAAACAACCTAACTTTACATCTAAAGCAGCTAGAGAGAGAAGAACTTAAAGAAGTTAGTAGAAGGAAAGAAATCATAAAGATCAAGGCAGAAATCATTCACTGATTTCTATTTCAGATAGAAATGAAGAAAACCATAGAAAAGACCAATGAAACTAAAAGCTGGTTCTTTGAAAAGATCAACAAAATTGATAAACACTTAGCCAGACTTATCATGAAAAAAAGAGAGAGGACTCAAATCAATAAAATTAGAAATGGAAAAGGAGAACTCACAACAGACATCACAGAAATACAAAGGATCACAAGAGACTCCTATATGCAACTATATGCCAGTAAAACAGAAAATGTAGAAGAAATGGACAAATTCTTAGAAAAGTACAATCTTCCAAGGCCAAACCAACATGAAATAAAAAAGATGAATGGACCAATCACAAGTTCTGAAATTGAAACTGTGATTTAAAAACTTCCAACAAAGACAGTGTGGAGGTACCTTAGAAAACTCTACATAGAATTACCATATGACCCAGCAATCCCACTCTTGGGCATATATCCAGACAAAAATTTCCTGGAGAAAGACACTTGCACACGCATGTTCACTGCAGCACTATTCACAATAGCCAAGACATGGAAACAACCCAAATGTCCATCGACAGATGACTGGA
>PVHT021183688.1:4141444-4196734 GCA_004024745.2 Catagonus wagneri
CCAAGGGGGCGGGGGAGGGGTGGGGGAGGGGTGGGAGGGAGTGGGGATAACTAGTGCTTTAATGATGGAATAGCAAGGAGCTCCAACTGTAATGCACGGGGAACTATATCTAATTACATGTGACAAATCCATATATGTACATGTAATCGGGTCACCACATGGTGCAGTTGGAAAATCTGACAGAAATCTGTAAACCAGCAATAATGCAAAAATAAAAAAAAATAAAATAAAATAAATAAAATAAAAACTTCCAACAAACAAAAGTCCAGGACAGGAGTTCCCATTGTGGCTCAGTGGTTAACAAATCCTGCCACGAGGTTGCAGTTTCGTTCCCTGGCCTTGCTCAATGCGTTAAGGGTTCGGTGTTGCCGTGAGCTGCGGTGTATGTCACAGACACAGCTCGGATCTGACATTGCTGTTGCTGTGGTGTAGGCCAGTGGCTACAGCTCCGATTCAACCCCTAGCCTGGGAACCTCCATGTGCCACAGGTGTGGCCATAGAAAAAGGCAAAAAGACCAAAAAAAAAAGAAAAAGGTCCAGGACCAGATGACTTCACAGGTGAATTCAGGCCAATTTCACTGATGAACATAGATGCAAAAATCCTCAGCAAAATACTAGCAAATCCACTCCAACAACACATTAAAAGGATTACACATCATGATCAAGTGGGGTTTATCCCAGAAATGCAAAAATTCTTCAACATCCACAAATCAATCAGTGTGATACACCACACTAACAAACTGAAGAATAAAAACCAGATGATTCTCTCAATAGATGCAGAAAAAGCCTTTGACAAAATCCAACACCCACTTCTGATAAAAACCCTTCAGAAAGTAGGCATAGCAAAAACCTACCTCAACATAATAAAGGCCATATGTGACAAACCCAGAGCTAATATCACTCTCAAAGGTGAAAAGCTGAAAGAATTCCCACTGAGATCAGGAACAAGACAAGTATGTCCTCTCTTGCCACTACTACTCAACATAGTTTTGGAAGTCCTAGCCACAGCAGTCAGAAAAGTAAAAGAAATAAAAAGAAAATTGGAAAGGAAGAAGTAAAACTATCACTATTTGCTGATGACATGCTACTGTGCCTAGAGAATCCTAAAGACTCTACCAGAAAACTGTTAGAACTCATCAATGAATTTGGCCAAGTCACAGGATACAAAATTAATACATAGAAACCGACTGCATTTCTATATACAACAATGAAAGATCAGAAAGAGAAATTAGGGAATCAATCCCATTTACCATCATCAAAAAGAATCAAATACTTATGAATAAACCTACCTAGAGAGACAAAAGACCTGTACTCTGAAAACTATATAATGCTGATGAAAGAAATCAAAGGTGACACAAACAGATGGAAAGACATACCATGCTCTTGGATTGGAGGAGTCAATATTATCAAAATGACTATACTACCCACAGCAATCTACAGATTCAATGCAATCCCTATCAAATTATCAAGGATATTTTTCACAGAACTAGAACAAAATATTTTAAAGTTTAGAGGCACAAAAGACCCAGAATAGCCAAAGACATCCTGAAAAAGAAAAATGGAGCTGGAGGAACCAGGCTCTCCGGCTTCAGATTATACTGCAAAGCTAGTTATCAAAACCATATGGTACTGGCACAAAGACAGAAATATAGATAGTGGAACAGGATAGAAAGCCCAGAATTCAAACCACACACCTACAGTTAACAAACCTATGACAAAGGAGGCAAGAATATATATTGGAGAAAAGACAGCCCATTCAGTAAGTGGTGCTGGGAAAACTGGACAGCCACATGTAAAAGAATGAAATTAGATCACTTCCTAACACCATACACAAAAATAAAATCAAAATTGATTAAAGACCTAGATATAAGACCAAATACTATAAAACTCTTAAAGGAAAACATAGGCCAAACACTCTCCAGCATAAATGGCAGCAACATCTTCTCAGATCCACCTCTTAGAGCAATGATAATAAAAACCAAAATAAACAAATTGGACTTAATTAAACTTAAAAGTTTCTGCACAGCAAAGGAAACCCTAAACAAAATGACAAGACAACCCACAGAATGGGAGAAAATATTTGCAAATGAATCAACTGACAAACAGAATGGGAGAAAATATTTGCAGATGAATCAACTGACAAGGATCAATCTCCAAAATTTACAAACACTTTCTGCAGCTCAATACAAAAACACGAACAACCCCATCAAAAAAATGGGCAGAAGATCTAAACAGACAGTTCTCCAAAGAAGACATACAGATGGCCAAAAAACACATGAAAAGATATTCAGCATCACTAATTATTGGAGAAATGCAAATCAAAACCACTATGAGGTACCACCTTACACCGGCTAGAATGGCCATCATCAAAAAGTCTACAAACAGTAAGTGCTGGAAAGGGTGTGGAGAAAAAGAAAGCTATTACACTGTTGGTGGGAATGTAAATTGGTACAACCACTGTGGAAAGCAGTATGGAGATTCCTCAGGAAACTAAAAATAGAATTACCACTTGATCCAGCAATCCCACTCCTGGGCGTCTATCTAGAGAAAACCATGACTTGAAAAAACACATGTACTCCAATGTTCACTGCAGCACCATATACAATAGCCGAGACATGGAAACAACCTAAATGTCCATTGACAGAGGAGTGGATAAAGATGTGGTACATATACACAATGGACTATTACTCAGCCATTAAAAGGAAAGATATAACAGCATTTGCAGCAGCATGGATGGACCTAGAAATTATCATGCTAAGTGAAGTCAGTCAGACTATGAGACAACAATATCAAATGCTATCACTTACATGTGGAATCTAAAAAAAACACAATGAACTTCTCTGCAGAACAGATACTGACTCACAGACTTTGAAAAACTTATGGTTTTCAAATGAGACAGGTTGGAGGGTGGGGGGGTACACTGAGAGTTTGGGATGGAAATGATATAAAATTTGGTTGTGATGATTGTTGTACAACTATAAATGTAATAAAATTCATTGAGTAATTAAAAATAAAAATAAATTTAATAACTCTCTTCAGAGGCCTTGACTTAGTAAAGTAACCTCCTCAAGCCTCATTTTCCTCATCCATAAATTGACACTGGTGTTGTGGACAATTTGATGATTCTTCAAAACGTCAAGCATAGAATTACCCTATGGTCCTGCAATTCCACTTCTGAAGATGCACCCTGAGGAAGTGAAAGTGGGAACTCAAACTAATATCTGTACACCAGTGTTCAAACATTATTTGGGAACAACCCAAATACCCATAAACAGATAAATGAATACACAAACTGTGATACACATATATAGGCTTCAAAATGAATGAAGTTCTGACAAATGCTACTACATGGATGAACCTTGAAAACATTACACTAAGTGAAATAAAACAGACACAAAAGGACAAATATTGTATGATTCTCTTTAAATGAGGACTAGAAGAGGCACTCAATTCACAGAGACAAAAAGTTGAATAGAGGTTCCAAGGAGCTGGCAGGAGGAAGAAATGGAGAATTAGTGTTAATGGGTAGAGTTTCAGTTGGGGATAATAAAAGAGTTCTATAAATGGATAGCAGTAATAGTTGCACAACATTGTGAATATGTGAATTGCATACTTAAAATGGTTAAAATGGTAAATTTTATATGTATTTTACAATAATAAATAAGTAGAAAGATAGATGATAGAAAATGGTGCTGAGTTATTAAAGTCATGTCTTTCTTACTCAGCCCCCTAAAACAATGTTCTTTCTACTATATTATCAAATTCCAAATGTGCTGGATTATGAATTTACTAAATTTTGTTCTGTGCAAAAATATGTTCAATCGGTGTTGCTAATTAATTGGTGTAGTTTTATCAATTACTGAAGTACAAAAAGGAAAATCACCACAACAAATATTTCCAAGTACACAATATGAAGTAAGAAGGAATCTTCCTTTTCTTGTACAGCAGAAATTATCACAACATTGTAAATCAACTATACTTTAATAAAACTTAAAAAAAGAAAAAAAGAAAGGAATCTTCCCAGGTTCCTCCAGAGCTGGACCAGCCGTCTCCCTTGGGAGGCAGTAGTAAGACAAGCAATATCTCTTCTTAAGTTCAATGAGAAAACTCTCAGTGATGTAGTTTTTTTCAGTGTGCAATGTAGGAGAATGGCTTTTTTCCTCCCATTTTAATTGAGATGGAACATTCCAAGACCAAGAAAATGTCATGCATTAAACGATGAGTAAGCTGGACGCTATGGGAATGACAATTACAAGACACAGCTATTTGCCAGAAATGTGATCTGTGGGATTTAAGGACCATGTCACGCTGCTACATTTGATGGTTTATATTTGAATGAGATGAAAGTACCAATTTAGTTTTCTTTTGAGGGGAAAAGCATCCGGAGTATACTAAAAGTATGTGGGGGACGGGGAGGCCTGCAAGTGTACACGTCCACATGTTCAGAGCCGGGGGAAGGAGGGAAAGGCAACCCCAACTCAGAGAACTCTGGAACTTACCAGAGGAAATAACCTACTCTCTCCAGTGAACCAAATATAAATAAATAGATAAGGGATAAAATGCCCAGGTTGTGATTTTCTCTGCAAGAAAAGTAAGCCAAGAGGACTATCGCTTTGAAGAGAAGTTACAGAATATGAATCTCAACATATTTTCTCATTTCTTTCAAATCCTGCAGAAGTGCACACCATTGACAGACCATAGAAAAGGCCATAAAATGGAGATCCAAATGGCTCTCCAGGTGTGAGTCCATTTTAGGAGGAAGCACACTTATGAGGACAGATAAAAACACAAAGCTGGAAGAAAAGGACTGGAGCTTATTGTTAAAGCCGACTCAATTGAGAAACATTAATTCAGAACCCATCTAGAAGATATTGGGCTGGTCTCCATGAAATGAAATATAAACATGATCCTCAACAATCCAATTTTTCATTTTTAAAAATCCAGTCTCATAAGCAGAAGACTATCTTTATTTGAATTGTTAATTTAATAAGTAGTATAAAAAGTTCTAGATGGAAGGTTAAATATATTTAGCTCCTTCCATCCTTTGAGTTCTCATTAAAATCGTGGCCAGAAACTCCCTGGTGACACAGCACATTAAGGATCCAGAGTTGTCACCACAGAGACTTGGGTCACTGCTGTGGTCTGGGTTTGATACGCGGCCCAGGAACTTCCAAATGCCACAAGTACAGCCAAAAAATAAAATAGTAAGATAAAATAAAATGGTGTCTATTAACCCACTTTATTTTATCTAATTTTATTGCCACCCCTGCAGTATTCAGAACCTACATTTAGGATAGATAAGAGTTGATATCCTACAGTCTCTTGGGATAGAACATGATGGAAGATAAGATGAGAAAAGGAATGTATATATATATATATATGTACAACTGGGTCACTTTGCTGTACAGCAGAAATTGGCACAACTTTGTAAATCAACTACACTTTAATTTTAAAAAATCATTGCACAAGGAGCAGCTGCTCTGCCCCACTGCACTGACTTAAAACACCTGGAAGCCAGGCAGTACTCCCACCCACCCAGTTCCTCAGTCTAATTATCAGAGATTTCTCAAAACAAATCAAATTTTCCCACTGGAAATTTTCTGCATTCTGGTATTTAGGATGCGCTCAGTCTCCAAAGTGCTCCAGTTGACAGGTCCTGCCTACATACAGGACATTTTTATTACCTCATACTTTAATTTCAGTGAACACAAGGATGTCTATTCAGGATAGACACCTTTATTTTTTAATGACTACAACCAGTTTAAAGAAAAATGGCTCATAGATAATAACTCAAAAAAAAGAAAACTTTGATTAGTAATTACATCCATAAAAAAATAGGATGCTAAATAAAGAAAAAGTAAAGTCATAGACCAAAATAAGAGCTATTGAAAAATTTTAAATGACTGCAAACAGAAAAATTCATCACGAGTTAGAAAATAAAACACAAAAGACTTCCCAAAAATTAGGTCCAAAGCACAATAAATAATAAAAAAAAAAAAAAACCTATGATAGAGGGAGTTCCTGTTGTGGCACAGTGGAAAAAATTATGACTAGGAACCATGAAGTTGTCGGTTCAGTCCCTGGCCTCGCTCAGTGGGTTAAGGATCCGGTGTTGCCTTGAACTCTGGTGTAGGTCACAGACACAGCTTGGATCTGGCATTGCTGCTGCTGTGGTATAGGCCAGTGGCTATATTTCCCATTAGACCCCTAACCTGGGAACCTCCATATGCCACAGATGTGGCCCTAAATAGACAAAGAAAAAAAATGATAGAAAAGATAACAAACCTAGAAGACCAATACATGGATCCAAAACAAAATAAACAGGACTTCTAGAAAAAACATGGGAGAATATTAAATTATCAAAGAAATAATACAGGATAATGAGAAGCCAGAGATGGGACTGATCGTTAAGGGTTTAGGTCATAAGGAAAGATGTCACAAAGTAAGAGAGTTTCAGCTCAGCCTGGAGGAGATGTACAGCATTCTGACCAATGGGGAGAAGTAGAGATCACCAAGTACAAAGCCCTGTAAGCAGAAGTTTAAATCAGGAAATGCATGGTTTGTGCCCATGGAAACTGTATAGATTCAGGTTCAACTACCATTTCCCTAGCATCAGCATTTCCAGATACTAGTCTAAGCCCCTTTATACTGTAGCCCATGGAATCATCACAACCAGCTTGTAGTTCTCATTTACATATCAGGACACTTAGCCTGGGAGAGAGAAGCCATGTAAAGACAGCCCTTTGTATCCATTGCTTCCACATCCACAGATTCAACCAACCACTAATGGAAAATATTGGGAAAAAATTCCATTAATGTCAGAAAATCAAAATTTGAATCTGCCATGTGCCAACTACATTATGTATTATAAGTAATCTAGAGATGACAAAGTATACGTGAGGATGTGCATAGTTTATATTCAAATACCATGCCAACTTATATGAAGGACTTGAATATTCGTGGATTTTGCTACCTGAGGGGGTCTTAGAAACAATTCTTTTTGGATTGGTTAATTTCCAATTCTAACTGGATTCTTAATTTCTGCCATCTGTACCTGGGTGCAAACCCACTTAGGAGCAGAGGACTGGGCTCAGAAGAAGAGCTATAGGAGCTGGCTGTTGGAAGCAAAAGCATAAGAAACGGAGTGGGAGATACAAGAATGGTTTAGGAACCAAGGGGAGCTGGGCAGAGCCTGAACAATGCCCACCCATTCATTCTAGGATGCATATTATGGCTAAAGTACAAGGATGGAAGTGCTCTGTGTGTTCCCCCAGCCCCACTGACATGCTTGTCTTCCTCATTCTTCCATCCCCGCAGCCACCACCAGGTGCTGCCCCAGATCCTCGTGCAGGAACCATAGCCATAGCTTCATAGGTCTTTTTTCCTCCCAGACTGGCCAGCTGCTGCCAGCTTAGTCTTCCTATAACAGGATTTTCACCAAGTCATTCCCCTTTCAAAAACCTCCAATGGCTTCTTATTGCCATAATGATACAATTAAAAATTCTTTACTTAATAGTTGAAGCATCTCAAACTCTACCCACCACTTATATTTTTGGTCATAGAGCCCTCTTTTTCTTTGTGGGAATCTTCAACTATGTGCTGGGTACCTTGCAAATTCTGGCAATACAAAGTTGAGACAAAAAATAGACATGGCCGAGATCATAAAGTGATTAGGAGAGAAAGCCATTAGAGTAAAAATTATAAACAAGATATAAAATTATGATGATGACAAATGCTATAAAGGAGGGAAATATTGTGCAATTACAGTGTGAAAAAGGGAAGTTGAAATGATGAGCTCCCTTTCTAGGGAGTTGGAAAAGTCTCCCTGAAAGAAGTGATGCCTGAACTAGGATTTGAAGGATGAATGAATCTAACTAAGTGAAGGAGGAATGAATGGGAATCCAAGGAGTTTTCCAGACCTATAGCTTAGTGAGAATGAGGGACCAAAAAATGGCCCACTGTGTCCAAGTCCTGGAGCATGGAGAGAAAGACAACAAGGCAGGTGGAGTCATTCTATGAGAACTGGGGCACCAAGAAAACACAAACTGAATTCATCCTAAGAGCCATGGAATCCATTGAAAAATCTGTAAAAGTGGTATAATTAACCATATGATCCATTTCCAGGTGCATATTCAAGAGAAATGAAAACATATCTACATAAAAACTTATACACAGATAATCATGGCAACATTATCCTTAATAGCCAAAAAGTGGGAACAACCTAAATGTTCATCAAGTGATGAGTGGATCAACAAAATCTAGCATAGCCATGCAATGGAATATTATTCAGTCCCCCAAAAGAAATGAAGTATTGATCTATGCTACAACATGGATGAATCTTAAAAACTTTATGCTAAGTAAAAGAAGCCAATCCCAAAAGACCACATACTGTATGGTTTTATTTATGTGAAATGTCCAGAATAGGCAAATCCATACAGGCAGAAAGTATTAGTGGTTGCCTAGGGCTGGGAATGTATGGTAATGAGAGGAAACAGCTCATAGATATGGGGAATGACGGAAATATTCTTAAAATTAGATTATGGTGATGTTTGAACTACTTGTGACTATATTAAAAAGCATGAATTTTATACTTTTAGTAAGTAAATTGTATGTATGTGAATTACATTTCAGTAAGACTGGAGTTTTTTTTAAAGGCATGGTTGGATTTATGTTATGGAAAGATTAGCCTGATAGTGGTGTGGAAAAAATTCAGAGTGTAAGAAATGAACATAGAAAGACCAGTGAGGAGGCTATTTTCATAATCAAGGTGGGTGTTGATGACAGACTGTACAACAGAGGTGGCGTTAGAGATGGAGAGGTGAACTATTCAAGAGAGGTTTAGAAGGCATGATATACAGGAGCTGATGTCTGGTTGCCTAGGAAATAAGCGTGAGGGAGGTGCCCAAGGTGGCGCCAGGTCATAGCTAGTTGGATAAATGGTTACATTCACTAAGCATGCTGAAAGGACTAAGATGCATTTATGGACAGGATCACTATGGATTTAATTCAGAGGTGCTTTGGGGACATCTAAGTAGAGATGTTCAGCAAACAGAGACACTGGATTGGCACTCAGAGAAGATAGCAAGGTGTGGTCACCAGCATGTGTGGCAATGAAGTTTTGGGCTTAGACGAGATTAACTGGGGAGAGATGGGGGCTTAGTGCTGAGCCCCAGGAACCCTCTCTGTTTAAATGGCTGGTCAGAGAAGGTTACACTCACACAGGGGAAATACTTAGAAATGCTAAGGGGAAAGCCAGGGGAATGGCGCCAAAGGAGAGATGTGCTTCACAGAGAGTCCATGGCATCAGTCGGTGCTGTGAAGTCAAGAAAAATGAGAAGCAAGCAGTGTGCATTGGGTTTAGCAACATAGTTTCATTGGGGCCCTCTGCAACCACTGCTTCATTAGAGCCATAGGGCCAGAGCCAGACTGTCATGGGCTGAGGGGTGAATGAAAGGGGAGGAAATGGAGATCAAGTGTCTTGGGTTAGGTTCCCCAGAAGCAGACTGCGGAGAAATTCAAGTGATTGATTAAAATGCTCCAAGAAAATGCTAGTCATCAAAATTCCCATCAGAGCGCAGCAGAAACGAATCTGACTGGGAACCATGAGGTTGCAGGTTCGATCCCTGGCATCACTCAGTGAGTTAAGGATCCGGCGTCGCCGTGAGCTGTGGTTTAGGTCGCAGACACATCTTGGGTCCCAAGTTGCTGTGGCTGTGGTGCAGGCCAGCAGCTGTAGCTCTGATTAGACCCCTAGCCTGGGAACCTCCATATGCCGTGGGTGTGACCCTAAAATGACAAAAAGACAGAAAAAAAGAGAAGGGAACACAGCATAGTGTTATTTGACTATCCCTTGAGCTAAGCCGGGGGTCCCTTTGCATCTCCCCAGCGCTCTGCTCAGCAGCAGAGACGGCAAAGCCACCCCAGTGTTCCCACAACCTCAAGGATGACCATGGGAAGACAGTGTCACAGCCTCCTGAGCCGGGAAAAGCCCAAGAAGCAAACCCACCCACCACCACCACCACCATTTCCCTGAGCAGAAGTGGACAGGTCTGCGCTAACCACGGACCCAGAGAAGGCTGCCCACGATACCTAAGGAGAGGCCGGTTCTCTTTTCTCCCCCAGAATCTCCCCTTCGAGGTGAAAAAGCTCCATAGAAAGACTTGGCGTGTGGGGCTAATCATGCTGGGGGTACAGTGAGTGCCTGTGTCTCCACGCCAAGAGTTTCTGGGTGAAGTCACCAGAGGAGAGGCCAATGGTGTCTGAGGCTCCCCTGATGAAAAGACACCAGGTTTAGAAGACCCACAAACAGACTATTAATACTGATGCCAGACACCACGGCTGGCACTAACAGAGAAGGAAATCCTAAATGGTCCGCCATGTAAATTCTGCCCCACTCCTTGAGAAAGCAGTTACAAGTCCAGGATGGGGGGAGAGGGAGAAGGGAGTAAAAGAAGTCCCCAGAGTGTCTGCAAATGGCACACGGCATCTTTCTGAGGTCAGGAAAATGCTCTAAAATTGGACTGCGGTGATGATTGCCCAACTCTATTATTTGACTAAAGATCATTGAATTACACACTTAAAATGGTGAATTTTATGGTATATAAATTATACCTCAATAAAGCTGTTTAAAAAAAAAGAAAAAGGAAACCAATGGATGGAAAATTTAAATGGAAATGTAGCCATAATTTTCCGATGCAAAACCGAAAGAGCAATTACTAGAATTTGCATGTCAGAAACAAGATAACTAGGTTGCCCACCCTAAACCAAAGTTTACAAAACTCCATTCTCAGGATTCAGCAGTCTTCCTGTCTGCACTTAGCCCATGTGTTCATTTATACCTGGTCTGCATAAAGTGCTGGGCACAGTGCCAGGCACATCATAAGCCATCCGCTGAGTGGTTGTCATTTTGTTGACACTTCAGGGAGGACATCAGTGCCACTCCTGGACACCGGGCAAGGCCGGGAGAAGCATGGTGGAAGACTAGGTGGGCTGAACACAGTGAGTATCACGGGTCAGCAAGGTACCATGGCAAAATGAAGGGCTGGCACTATTGTGGCCAGTGCAAGACCAGCAGGACAATTTGAAAAGGTCCTGCAGCATTAACCAAAAGGTTCTGGGGTCTAGAGTCCACCAAACCCAGCTCAGTCACTACTCATTTAACTGCTATAAGCCTCTTTAAGCCTCAGCTTCCTCATCCTGACAAGTGAGATGATTAAGGACACCTTTTTTTTTTTTGGCACTATCATTGGAATTAACACATATCAAATACCTGGAGAATTCTCAGTGGTTAACTATAATAGTAATAATAATAATTATTATTATTATCATTATTCCAGAGCCCACAAGCATGACAATTTAGTGTCTCACAGAGCATGTCTGCTCAAGAGTTCTTTCCAATAAAATTTAAATCATTTTTTTCTATATCTTTAAAGAAAAAAACATGCAGACATGACTTGGGGAAAAAAGAGGGAGAGACCAACAATAAAATTCAAATAGCAATTCTTGTTACTAACACCAGAACACCCAAACTATCCTTGTCTTCGCATATCCATAATCAGTTTCGCCATCAAGGGCATGGAGATGACCAGCAGTCCTGAGGGTCTTGCTATGTAAGTCTGTGTCCATCAACATCTCTGTGTGTGCAAAGGGACTTTTCTGCTGCCTCCGAGTCCCCTGAGTCTGCAGACACAGGCTCTGTGTCTAGGCCACTTCGGGAAGATGTGATAGCTGCAGCTGGTGACCATCAGCACACGCGGTGGAGAGCATCCTGGGGCTGGTGATTCACGGGAGAACCAGTGGCAGATGGTCGCAGACAGCAACATCATTTATCCTCGCACAGTCCCTGCCGCTTCCCGTAAATGCAGCGGAGGAGGGGAAGGCAAGATACTCAATGGCAAGGCTGCCTCAGGTTCTACAGAAAATGCCTGGATGAGTCTTTCTCGGATTAATGGCCCTGGACTGGGTTTTGTTACTCACTGTTACTGTATTCCTGGGAAGTAAACAGAACAAAACGATTCCACAAATGACTCAAAAGGCATATGGAATTATGATTTATAACCAAGAAAAAAACCTGAGAGGGGAGGAAGGGAAAGAGGGAGTGAGGGAGGACATATATGACGAAATAAGCCTAACGGGACACGTGTCCACAGTGGCTCACGGGGACGGGCCTGCCAGGACACACTGGTCACCATCTTTCCCCTTGTTCGTGCATTTTAGCCTGGTTTGAAAGGTAACTGGTCAAAGTGAAATTGTAGCAAGCACTCCAGAGAAAAGACATATTCTGCTAGACTGGGGGGATACAAAGAATCACTAAAATACCCACATCCTCCAGAATTTAAACGTACCAGAGGAGTTAGGTTATGTACATTCACACAAAATACCAGTTGGATAGCTTGCAAAAATTCTAAGATTTAATCCAGCTGGTCCACTACTAGGTAGCTGTCTTAGAGATGAGTTTCCACTGAGGCACAAAAAATGTTAGTAGGCGCAGTTTGTTTTCACACTGATTCTAGTAAATTAGAATAACCTAAATGCCCAGCAGTAAAAGAATGATTACATACATTATAATATACCCATGCTATGCAATACTATAAAGCTATTTAAAAAGATCAGTGTAGGGAGTTCCTGCCGTGGCTCAGTGGAAACGAATCCGACTAGGAATCATGAGGTTGCTGGTTCGATCCCTGGCACCACTCAGTGGGTTAATGATCCGGTGTTGCCTTGAGCTGTGGTGTAGGTTGCAGATGTGGCTCAGATCTGGTGTGGCTGTGGCTGTGGCTGTGGCATAGGCCGGTGGCTACAGCTCCAATTAGACCCCTAACCTGGGAACTTCCACATGCCACAGGTGCACTGCTTAAAAAAAAAAAAAAAAACGACTATAGGTTTTCCAAAGTCTGTGAGTCATTATCTGTTCCCCAAGTGAGACAAGTTGGGGGGTGGGGGGGTGCACTGAGGGTTTGGGATGGAAATGCTATAAAATTGAGTTGTGATGATTTTTGTACACCTATAATTGTAATAAAATTCATTAAGTAATGGGGAAAAATGACTAAACACAAAAAAAATCTAAAAAATAAATAAATGAAAAGATCAATGTATTAATAAATTAGGGTAATTTAGGCATACTGACCTAGGAAGATGCCCACTGCACACTCTTAATGAAAAAGGCTAATTCCAGAATATGCACCATGGTCCAGTTATGTTCTGTACTAGTTTGCTAGGGCTTCAAAAAGAAATACTACAGACTGGGGGGCTTAACCAAACTCTACTTTCTCACAATTCTGGAAGCTGAACGTCTAGGTCAAGGGGTTGGCAGGATTGTTTCTTCTGAGGCTTCTCTCCCTGGCTTGTCTCATGTTCTTACCTCTGTGTGTATCTGTGTCCTTATCTCTGCTTATAAGGCCACCAACCGTATTGGATTAGGGCCCACTCTAAAGGCCTCATTTTAATTTAATTACCTCATTAAAGGCGCCATCTCCAAATACAGTCACATTCTAAGGTACTGGGAGTTGGGGTTTCAACACACGAATCGGGCATGGTGACGGGGACATAATTCAGCCCATAATAGGCTCTTAAAAAAATTGTATGTGTACGGAGGATTTTCATTTTCAGTCTATAGCTGTGAATTCTTAGAATATTTTTTTCCCTTTTTATGGCCACACCAGTGGCATATGGAAGTTCTGGGCTAGGGGGCAAATCGGAGCTGCAGCTGCCGGCCTACAGCACAGCCAAGGCAACACCAGATCCTTCACGCACTGAGCAAGGCTAGAAATTGGACCCACATCTTCACAGACCTGCTGAGCCACAATGAGAACTCCTAGAAATTTTATAAAGAGCACAAATGCATATATTTTGTTAAATCTGCAATTCTTTAAAAAATATTGTATTTTGGCAATGTTTTATGTCTGGAGCTACTTTCAAGTGAAACATAGATGGACCTAGAGATTACCATATTAAGTGAAGTCAGTCAGATAGAGACAGGCAAACATGATATGATTATCATTTATAGGTGGAATCTTAAAAAAATGATACAAATTAACTGATTTACAAAACAGAAATAGACTCACATAGAAAATGAATATGGTTAGCAAAGGGGAACTGAGGGATATAGTAGGAGCTTGGGATTAAAATATACACATTACTATATATAAAAGAGATAACCAACAGGGCCCTACTGTATAGTACTGAGAACTATACCCACTATTTTGTAATAACCTTGAGGGAAAAGAATCTGAAAAAGAATATATGTATACACATATATATATGTACGTATAACTGAATCACTTTACTGTACACCTGAAATTAACATTGTAAATCAACTACATTTAAATATATTTTTTTTTAATTTTTAAAAGGGGAAATTTGGACACAGATATTTGCAAAGGCAAGATAATGTGAAGACATGGGGGAGAAAGAATATCATGTGAAGACAGGATTAGAGAGATGCATCCACACCAAAAAGACCAAAGATGATGCAAACCTCCAGAAGCCAAAAAGGAGGCAGGGAAGGATTCTCCTACAGCTTTCAGAGGGAGCCTGGCCCAGCTGACACCTTGACTTTGGACCTCTAGCCTCCAGAAATGGGAGATAACAGATTCCTGTTTTTTTAAATCACTCAGTTTGTGGTCCTACTTTACAGCAGCCCTAAGAAACTAATATAAATACAATTGAGATTAGAAAATATAAGGGTTTCTGGCTATTTCTTCACCAAAACATGATGTATTTCAAGACTTTCTGAAAAATTATTAATTTTGCCAGGATAAGAAAAATCGAAAAGCTTTATTTACTTAGACTTTTTAGGGCTGCACCCATGGCATATGGAAGTTCCCAGGCTAGGGGTCAAATCAGAGCTGCAGCTGCCAGCCTACACCACAGCCACAGTAACGCAGGATCCAAGCCACCTCTGCGACCTACACCACAGCT
The DNA here is from genome assembly GCA_004024745.2 of Catagonus wagneri. Classification (NCBI taxonomy): domain Eukaryota; kingdom Metazoa; phylum Chordata; class Mammalia; order Artiodactyla; family Tayassuidae; genus Catagonus; species Catagonus wagneri. The sequence goes on from PVHT021183688.1 coordinate 4,156,364, forward strand.
CACAGCAATGCCAGATCCTTAACTTACTTGAGTGGGGCCTGGGATCGAACCTGTGTCCTATAATAGATTCATTACCGCTGAGCCACAATGGGGACTCTGAAAAATTATAAAGCTTTAAACTATTTATTCTCACTAGCTTGGATTTTTATGACAGCAGTAAGAAATGCCATTGTAAAGATTTTAATAAAGCAGAAAGAGAAAAATAAGTCAGCCACGCTTCCAAAACCACCACATTAACCCATTTCCTTCCAGGCTCTTCTCCATGCAATGCACACACACAACAAACACACATGCTCTCATTTACACATACATACACACAAATTTTAAGACCTAAAAGGCCTAATAGATTTTGTCTCACTTTCTTCCCTCCAAGTAATTCATAATGTGAAATAATCTTCATGATATAAGAAGTTCTAGCAACACTTTTTTTGCCTATAGAACCAATCAAGTGGATGTTCTATGACACCTGGCTGTTTAGATATTACTGTAATCAACCTCACAATGAAGGTATTTCTGTAGGAACTCTCAGTCCACACACATCTTGTGTATTTCTTAGGTTCCTAGAAGTGGTATTAACAGGCACCAAAACAAAAACAAAAACAAAAAACAAAACCATAAGAACATTTTTAGCCTCTGCAGCATCTTGCTTTCCACAAATTAGATGAGCTGTTGATCAACCCAACAGGTTTAAATCAGATTCCAGTGGATACTTGTGGTCATGACTATAGCACAGCAGGCTTCCCTGCATTTGTGGCGATTTTCTTTTCATTCTCCGAGGTCTTGCTGCACTGCAGCGGCACAGAGGGCTGTTTTGCGGGGCAAGCCAAGAGTGTAGCAGAGGAAGGGAATGCTCCCTGGGCTCACGGGGAAGTACCCAAAGGGAGAGGGCGTGTGGGAGGCTGCGGGGCTCTGGGCTCAGCTCTCAGCTCCACACAGCGGCTCCCAGAGCAGAGGCTGCTGGATTGTTAGGGCTGGGGTTGTATGCATCAGCACCTTCCCGCCCTCTCCATCCTTTCCAACCCAGCCTGAATCCCCCTGCTCATCCAGGCTCTCATCGGAGCCATTCTCTGAACTCACTCAAACCTTTGTCTTCAGCATCCTCCTGCTCCCCCATTTCAGACAGAGAGTACTTTTGGGGACCTCAAGGTCCAGACAATGGACATGAGGGTTGACAAAGCAGCTAGGAAGGGCATGGGAGCCACAGGCTTTTATGCACAAAATCTTGAAAGCTGGGGCAGCAAATTCTTTGGACAAGACAGTGGCAAGTTTTTCATTCCTATTTTGATGAAGAATAAGGGACTTTGCAGTATCACAGAACAAATATTTCATAGCTCTGTTCTTATAATAGCTGCATGTTTCCCCCAGCGGGAAGTTGGGAGTCAGGGGGAAGGGGAAGTACACACATAACACCCCTTCCTTTAAACCCCTCCTAACTTTCTATCTTAATATGACAAGAGTCACCTAGGAATGCCAAAGTGAATGATTTTAAAATTCTGCATGGGAGTTCCCATCGCGGCACAGTGAAAACATATCTGACTAGGAACTGTGAGGTTTCGGGTTCGATCCCTGGCCTCTCTCAATAGGTTAAGGATCTGGTGTTGCCGTGAGCTGTGGTGTAGGTTGCAGACTCGGCTTGGATCTGGTATTGCTGTGGCTGTGGTGTAGGCTGGCAGCTACAGCTCCGATTAGACCCCCAGCCTGGGAACCTCCATATGAGGTGGTGCGGCCCTAAAAAGTAAAAAAGACAAAAGAAAATGGATATTGGAGAAACTCCACAAATGCGGTCACTGTGGGGAAATCTTCACTTGTAGCTTGCCCTTGACTAGACATGAAAGAATTCACACTAGGACTGTGTGAAGAAATCCTGTGCGTGCAGACAGTGCTGGAAAACCTGTAACTCATCCCTTTCTCAACAGGAGAGGACACACTCCTGAAAAAAAAATCTGTAGATGCACCAAACGCGGAAAGACCTTTGCGTGAAAAAACATAACTAGAGAGAAACCCTATCTCTATAAAGGTAACCAATGCAGAAGAGGCTTCAGTCTCAGACCCTGTTTTATTTTAAATTGATACAAAAGAATACTGAAGGTGCCAGGTGTTTTGTTATAGTTAGAAAACTACATACAGACATACATTTATAAAACTTGTAGTGTAAAGGTACATACACCCAGTATTGTCAGAAATAAACACTGACCCCTAGCTGAAGGCAGGGAGGGGCTGGTCTGAGAGAGCACCCCAGGAGTCAGCGTAGGCACAAAAATCTAGATAGTTCATGGCTGCCACATTGCTTTTACCCCCTACCACTTTTTTTTTTTTTTTTTTTTTTTAGGGCCGAACATGCAAGATACTGAAATTCCCAGGCTAGGGGTCGAATGAATTGGAGCTGTAGGTGCCGGCCTACGCCAGTCACAGCCACATGGGATCTGAGCCACAACTGTGACTACACCACAGCTCACGGGAACGCTGGATCCTTAACCCACTGATCGAGGCCAGGGATCGAACCCGCATCCTCATGAATACCAGTTGGATTCGTTTCCCCTGAGCCACAAGGGGAACTCCTACCTCGCAAATTTTAATACCCAATTTGAATTTATCTCAAGAATTCATGCTATGTGAACGTTACACCACTGACAGCTGACAGCACATGTGTGGTTAAAACCCAAAGGGAGGACAGGAAAGGAGGAACTCGGGAAGGTTTAGGGCAAGTGAGTACAGGATGCTAGGAACTAAAGTAGACCAAGAACAGAATTTCTCCAACAAAATCTCCCTTCAAATGGATTGCTAGGCCAAGAAAAGAATTCCCCTAACCCCTTTTTCAGTGAGTATTTCTAGACTGTCGATTATATTTGACTTTTATGGAGAGAGCTTTTCATTCTTCGCAAAAACAAAATACTGAGTTTTAATATCAGAAAATTTTAACATATCTTTATTCTTCCAACTTCAAGTTACAAATAAACAGTTCAAACCGTGTAGCCATACCGCTTCTGATGCACACTCCTTCAAGCAGAAAAAACATAAACCAAGAATACACTGAAACTGAACTCACAGTGAATAACCCATTTTAAGTATGGAAAGGGTATGTTACAATTCAGTGTGGTCCAAACATGTACACTGTTCAAAAGTGGATCTCCCTTTAAAACATCACAGATGTACATAATTTTTCTTACAAAAGAAGCCACACAGGTTAAATTTTAAAGTTGTACCACAGCGAGTAATTGTTTAAAAACTATAAGATCTTATGTATCTTGGAAGCAAAGTTATTCCAGGTTAAACATTGCTGAAAAAGCCACAAGCTTTAAAAGATAATGGCTATCAAATTCATGACTTCAAGCAGCATTTAGGAAATAGGTAATGCTTTCGGTTTTGTTGTCAGTCAAAACTTTTTAAAGGCCTTTAAGCTAAGAAATCCCAGCCCCGGCGAGAAGGATAGGGAGAGAGGAGAGGCTGGGAGGAACGCAGGCAGCAGTCCACAACCTCCCGGATGCGAACTGCAAGTCTTACTGGAGTTTCAAGAGTTCTTCAGAGAGCTTACTTCCAGAAAAAAAAAAAAAAAAAAGTTCTCAGAAAACATTCTTTTAGGATATATAGTCTATTTTTAGATGTATTACAGCTAGCAATTTATTTCAAAATTCCTGAGTTTCCAAGTATCTCCTGGTAAAATCAGTATTTTTCTTCTAATAAAATTTGTTGGGTGGCTTTTTCCCCCAAAATTAACCTTTTTCTTTTTGAAAGGATAATAAAAGATATTTTCAAGTCACTGAAGATGGTTTGGGTCAGAAATTAATGCAAAGGGGGATTCTTCATAATTCTGCTGTGGCATCTCACACTTGATACTTCAGGAATGAAAGGAAAGAAAAAATGAGAAAAAGGGGACAACATACAGATTTTAAGCCAGGCTTATTAGATGTTTTTGAAAAGAAACAACTTTTACTCTCAATCAGTGATAAGCTACACATTCAACGGTCGCTGTTTCAAGTCACAATAATATTGCTCTCTCTCCTTTGAGGCACTGAACCATTTTTTCTATAAATACTTTTCAAACCTCATCTGAAAACAAGTAATTATTCTAAAGATAAAGCATCAGAAACACATTCTCTCCACCCAAGCTGACTTTAATTATTAGATCACAGCATTTTTAGAGAGGGTCCATTAAATTTTCCCTATTTTTACTTCTTCTGGGCAATTTTTCCAAACTGAAAATTTATGACAAGAAAGCATTTCAAACATAATACAAATATACACAAGAATATAAGTTTAAAACATGAAAAAAAAAAACTGCAATATTTCCAAATAGGATGTGCTCATGATATGACCAAAAACCACAAGGTCCCAGGTCCTCAACACTCGCACCCGCCTAGGCAGATCAATGTTCATCTTTTTACAGATAATTTTTTACTTGCTTGTTTTGCCTTTTGGTGCCTAAAATAACTGATACAATTAAGAAAATAACCAATATGACACGAAAAACATGGTACCTGATTTTTTTACATCCTACTCTGAACACATCCTAATTGGTACAATATTACTCTTGATAATACTCAAACAATAGACAAACAATACATATGAAAAGATTGACTATGCATCATACAATTTTTTCAGAATCACAAATACTCTCCACAGATATTAAAAACCTGTAATTTAAATCAAGTCACCTCATTATAATATTAACTTTTCATGGATCATGGTAAGAATGCCATTCTTAGAAGCATTCTAGATTATTTCATTTTCTAGTGTTGAAAGGTTATGGTAAAAAGGATAAGGTGCCTTTTTAATAAGCTACAAAAAGTCACTGACAGTGACTGACACACACAATACCCAGTGCAAACTATCCAAGAAAAAAACCTTATTTTTGAAATGATATTATAATTAAACAGCTAGACTAAAAGTAGGAGAATGGGATAGAATAATTTTCCACAATTAATGTGTCACAAATATAGACAACTCAATGTACATATATGGTCAACGAAATGAAGAATAACTTTCCATCCTTTGTTTTTTAATTCTACCCCACCTTTTAGAATTATTTCCAATTCTAAAAGTGTAGATATTCTCCTAGTTTCCACAGCTAACTAGAAGACTCCGGATATTTTGATGGTGGGCTACTACAGATTAATTATCCACTGGTGCTATCCTTGCTGTGTTTTCTTCTTTACTATGAAACCATAACCCTCTATTGCTATTTTTGTTTCATGCAGCACCAACCAAACTTCATTTTTTTCTAAGAAAAAATAAATATATAAAGAAGACACTGCCAGGCATATATTCACAAGGTCTCAATTTCTTAAAACATAAGTATGGTATATTTATTTCTCTCAAATGCATACAAGACAATAATTACACAGCAACAAATCTTTTGTTCAACAATGATTTGATTCATAAGCATTTGAATGAAATTTACATAATTTCACATCCATACCCTTGCATTTTTAAATACTGTAAGTAAAAAAGCCCCCCAAATAACCAGTTCTTATATTTCCTATTTATCCCTCTATACATTCAAACTTTAAAAAGTTACAAACTGAACATTATACAGAACATATAAATCATGTTTAAAAACTTGAGGTTTTAAAATCACTGTTCCCCAATATGATTCAGAAAGTCCTCATGCTGACAAGTGCAGTCCTAGGTGGTAAAGTAATTGGAGGAGGGGAAGAAAGAAGAGACAGACACAAGTTTGCTGTCTTAATATTTTACTAATCCTGTCAGTTAAAAATGGTGATGTCATGAGAAACAACAGTTTAGGTTTAATATGAATGAAGTTTGCCTCACAATTTGAGACATGCATTTCAAGTATTTTCCTATTTGATCTGAGCTCCCTGCAGCAAACTGATGCTGAAAGAGAATTATTTCCTTCCATACATTCGCTCAATGTCCGCCTGGTAATGTGTTTTAAGCTCTTTGCGTTTCAGCTTGAAGGCATCTGTCACCAGACCAGTTTCAGGGGTCCACGGCTCAGGGCTTAAACGAATTTTTACTGGAATTTCAAACTTTTCCAGACTTGCTGAGATGGTAAAAAAAAAAAATAGAAAAAAAAAGGTAAACGCAAAGCCATGAAAATTGTATGATTAAATTTTTCAATAAATAATTTAACTTCCTCAGTCTTTGAGCACCCATCAAAATGCACATCCAATAAAACTCACTTCGAATCAATCTATCCCTTAGGAGAACTGGGCATAAAAAACAGCTATGTGTGAGAATTACACTAGCAAAAAACTCTAGAACATCTACATGTCCCTCAACAGAATGAGGTTGGAGAAATTACAATACAAGCATAAAATGTACATAATTCAGTCATTTAAAATGAGTCAGGAGTTCCCTTGCAGTGCAGTGGTTTAAGGATCCAGAACTGTCACTGCAGTAGCTTGGGTTGCTATTGTGGCACGATTCAATCCCTGCCCGGGAATTTCTGCATGCCACAGTGCAGTCAAAAAATAAATAAGCACAAAATAATAATAAGAAAAATAAAATGAGTTTGGAGTTCCTGCTGTGGTGTCATGGGTTAATAATCTGACTGCAGTGGCTCAGGTCACTGAGGAGGTGTGGGTTCAATCCCCCAGCGGGCAGAGTGGGCTAAAGGATCCAGCATTGCCACAGCCATGGGGTAGGTCACAGCTACAGCTCCAATTCAATCCCTGGCCAGGAACTTCCATATGTCATGAGGGAGGCCATAAAATATAAAACAGCAATTAAAATAAAGTGAGACCTATCTGGTATGGGTAAAGATACTTAAAATATACTATTAGATCTTTTTAAGTTTTATTTGTTAATACTAGATAAACTTATTTTTATGAACCAGATGTGTAGGACAAAAATACACACCAAACTAAACTATACATACACATCTCTAGGGGCTTTACTTTACACTTATTTGTTTTCTTTATTATAGAAATCACTTTAGAAACTAAAGAATGATAAAGTTTAAAGACAATCTCGTCTCTGAACCAGGATCTTTACTGTCAGCTGTGAGGAAGGACGTCTGCTCACTGCCATCTTTCTGAGACACTCTTTGATACCCAGTAGAATTCTCAACAATGGAGGAATGAAGACAAGGTGGGAAGAGAGATGCAGTCATGAAGAAACATATTTCCTTAGTAAGGCTGGTTTATTTTTCCAGTACTCACTTGACAAATGTTTACTGGAAAAAAGTTACTGTGTTAAGTATTTCACTAAGCACTCTTTAAAAATACAAAAATAGTTTCTGCTCTCAACTGGAATACTATCAGGAAATAGGTGAACACCTATCCACTACACACACACACACACACACACACACACACAAAGCATTAATTAAAAATATAAGTACCTTGAGAAAAAAAGTGATATATTAACTCTAACATGTGAAAATAAAGACATAGAAAACAGGAAGTTCCCATCGTGGCACAGCGGAAACGAATCCAACTAGGAACTATGAGGTAGCAGGTTTGATCCCTGGCCTGGCTCGGTGGGTCGGGGATCCAGAGTTACCATGAGCTGTGGCATAAGGTTGCAGATGTAGCTCAGATCCTATGTGGCTGTGGAATAGGCCAGAAGCTGCAGCTCTGCTTCAACCCCTAGCCTGGAAACCTCCATATGCCGCAGGTGCGGTCCTAAAAAGCAAACAAACAAACAAACAAACACAAAAAACTTCAGGAGTGGGTTCCAAAAGAAACAAGCAGTAAGGCACGGACCACAGCACCTAAGGGACAGGAGTGTGCTACTACTGAGACGTATGGAAGACTCGCAAGCAAGCACTGGAAAACGTGAGGTTTTAAATGCTCAGCATTACACACTACGGCCGGATAGATGCACAGTGATATCACTTAGAGTTTTAGAAAAATAAACCATATTTCTCCAACCCCCAGTCATATAACCAATATGAGCAGTTGGAAAAATGGGGGCTATGATAATTATGCGGATTTCCTCTTTATTTTGTTGTGAATATGTTTGTATATATGTTAGGCATATATTTTCATTTTCTTCCCTCCTACTATCATAATATGTATGAAAAAGTTAACTTTATATCACAGTATTTAAGTTACAGGATATCAAAGGGGAAGAGGGATAATCACTCAAGGGGTCTGTATCCTCCTCTGCGGAAAAGGTTAATGTCTTTCAGGTGTATGCAGGACAGTTAGGTGAATCAATGTTAGTGATAGTCTGACTTTTGTTAACGTTTTTTACTTGGAAATTAACTATGGCTTGAGGAAATCTAAGTGGATACCAAGCTGACAACGGGTGGACTGTGATGGTCAGTTTTATGTGTCATCTGTACTAGTCCCATTTATTCAAGTAAACACTAATCTAGGTGTTGCTCTCAAAATGCGTGCAGATATTAACTTAGCAGAAAGGCCCTGGGAGCAGAGCCGAGGCTTCCCCAAATCCGAAGCCGCTCCACCTGTGGACAGGTGCTTTAGCTCACGCCAAGGAGTTCCAGGCCACCCTCTTAACATCTGCCCTACAGATTTTCAACTTTTGTCAGGCCAACACCCAGTAATTATGCAAACCAATTCCTGACAATAAGTTAATATATATTTAACCTACTGACTCTGCTTCTTTGGTGTAAACCTTGTATAGATTTTGCTTAAAAATGAGGCTGGATCCCTTCTTCACATCATACATAAAAATGAACTCAAAATGGCTTAAGGACCCAAATGTAAGAGCTAAAACTATAAAACTCTTAGAAGAAAACAAAGGGCTATTTCTTTATGACTTGAACTAGGCAACAGTTTCTTAGACGTAATAAGAAAAAACACAGCAACAAAAAGAAATAAAAATTAAAAATTGCTGTTTCAAAAGATACCATCAAAAAAGTAAAAACAACAACCCGAACAATGGGAGAAAACATTTACAAATCACATGTCTGGCAATGGACTTAAATGTAGAATACATAAAGAACTCATACAACTCAATAATAAAAAGACAAAATAACCACACTTCAAAAACCGGCAAAGATGAGTTCCCATCATGGTTTAGCAGTAACAAACCTGAATAGCATCCATGAGGACACGGGTTTGATACTTGGCCCTGCTCAGTGGGTTAAGGATCTGGCATCGCCGTGAGCTGCGGCTCTGACTGCAAGCGCAGCTCAGATCTGGTGATGCTGTGGCTGTGGCATAGGCCAGCCAACCCCTGGCCTGGGAACTTTCATATGCCACAGGTATGGCCCAAAAAGAAAAAAATAACTAAACAAAAAAAAAACTTGTACATAAATGTTCACAGCAGCATTATTAATTAGCAGCCAAAAGTGGAAACAATCCAGTCGTCCAAAAGTGGAAACAATCCAGGTGTCCATCAATCGATGAACAGATAACAAAATACTATTTGGCAATTAAAGGGAATGAAGTGTTTATACGTGCTCCAACAAGAAGAAAACACGCGTACACGCTAAGGGGGAAAAAAAGTCACAAAAAACATATATGATTCAGAGTTCCCATCATGGCTCAGTGGTTAATGAATCCAATTAGGAACCATGAGGTTGGGGGTTCGATCCCTGGCCTTGCTCAGTGGGTTAAGGATCCAGCGCTGCCGTGAGCTGTGGTGTAGGTTGCATATGCGGCTCGGATCCCGCGTTGCTGTGGCTGTGGCGTAGGCTGGCAGCTACAGCTCCTGTTAGAACCCTAGCCTTGGAACCTCCACATGCCTCGGGTGCGGCCCTAGATAAGACAAAAAGACACACACAAAAAAAGAAAAAAACATATATTATTCTACTTAAATAAAATCTCCAGAAGGCAGATCCACAGAAATAGAGTGGATCAGTGGTTCCCAAGGACTAGGAGGTTTGAGGTATGACGGGGAGTGACTGCTAATGGACACAGCACTTCTTTTTGGGGTGATGACAGTGTTCTAAAACTGACAGTGGTTGAAGCTGTACAATTCTGTAACTACACTAAAAACAACTGAGTTGTACATTAAATGGGTGAGTTGTCTGATTGTGAATTATATCCTGAAGCTGTTAAAATATACATATAATTTTAAAATAAAGCAAAAGTACATAAATTTTAAACTTTGCTTAATTACTGTTTCAGTATTCTACCTTACTTAGAAGTTATGTAAGCTTTCTAATATAATATCAATTAACTCAATTCAGTATCAGTCCAAGGTTTTTAAGTGACCTAGAAATGTTGAAAATTACCTTCAAGCTGACATACTACAAAACATAATTACTACATAAAGGATCAGAACGATTTCATTTGATTAAAATGCAATTTATATATTTCACAATCTTGAATACTATTACCAAAGGAGAATAAAAATACATACTGCCATTATAGTAAATGCTGGTGACTCAGAGGTACAGCTGTTTTCATGAAATCAACCACACATCTAGTCTCTTTGTACCCATCCCCCAACACACACGCACACACACACACACACACACAAGGCAGGTAGAGGACATATAAGTACAATCCTAGCAGCACATCAACAGTGCAGAAGAGTCCTGGACGTGTGCTGTCGGTTGGGGTGTCCAAAAAGCTGAGCAAGGCCTTGGAAACAGCAGAGATGAATGGAAAAGGAGCCAACCCAGAAAACAGAAACTTTCAATGAGAACCTTCTGATACATGTACCAGTGGTGGGCACTGATGATTTGTGTGTTCCTAGAGGGCCTGAATGGGGGGCTGGTAAGTATGTTCCTCTCCCTACAAACAGCAGGAAAATATGATTGGTTTCTAAGCAGGAAATGTAACCAAGCCCTTGTAACATAACAGGATAAATACATTTTAAGTACTCTCTTCCCATCTCAGTTCTTAGAATCTGTTGAACACACACTCACCTGATACAGCAGCTTCAGAAAGCACTTTAAGTACCTCATTTTCCATTTCACGACTGTTACACAGTTCCTCCCAAGTCCCTTTAATTCCTTTCTTTCGTGCTAGTTCTGTTAGCTCCTTTTGATTTGGCACAACAAATCCAATGACATAAGAATGATAACTGCAATACATAAAGGATAACTAAGGCTCCAAATGCCATATCATGTTAACTGCAGTATCTGATTACACTGACCTTTCTACGTTAAAGAAAATACAAGAGGTATTGGAGTTCCCACTGTGGCGCAGCAGAAATGAATCTGACTAGTAACCATGAACTTATGGGTTCGATCCCTGGCCTCACTCAGTGGATTAAGGATCCGGCATTGCCGTGAGCTGTGGTGTGGGTTGCAGACACGGCTTGGATCCCGTGTTGCCATGCCCGTGGCGTAAGCCAGCAGCTGCAGCTCCAATTAGAACCCTAGCCTGGGAACCGCCATATGCCGCAGGTGCGGCCCTAAAAAAAGGAAAAAAAAGAAAATACAAGAGGTATATTTGGTACAGCCATACTTAGTTCATGCAACAGGCACTTTTACTGTCTGATTCATAACACATCCCAATGCTTTGGCAGAAGTCACTGCTAAATAAACCTTAATCTGACATTTTATGATAAATTTCAACTATGTATAATTATTATAAATTATGTTTTTAAAAGAAAATGACAAAATTAGAAAATCCATCTTTAAAAAATCAAGAAGTCACACCAACGGCTCAACGAAAAGCTAATGTAAAAAAGAAAACTATTCCTAAAAAAATTTGGCAACAGAGTTCCCTTCGTGGCTCAGTGGTTAACGAATCCGACTAAAAACGATGAGGTTGCAGGTTCGATCCCTGACCTTGCTCAGTGGGTTAAGGATCCGGCGTTGCCGTGAGCTGTGGTGTAGGTCGCAGACGCAGCTTGGATCCCGCGTTGCTGTGGCTGTGGCGAAGGCCGGCGGCTACAGCTCCTGTTAGACCCCTAGCCTGGGGACCTCCATATGCCACAGGTGCAGCTCTACATAAAGGCAAAAAGACAAAAAAAAAAAAAAAATTTAGCAGCAAATCAAAATACCATGATTGTATGTATGTTTTCTTTTGCTATAAAGACTCTGTGTTCTAGAGGAACTCTGAGTAGGCCCACTGCCGGCAGCAACCTGAAGAAATGGCAGCACCATCAGGAGAAGGATGGTTCTGGTTAACATCACACGAGAAAACCCAGAACTTCAGCATCACTAAAGCAAATACTTAATGACTAACAAAGGTCAGAATCATTTATAAATCAATGTAGTAAATCTTTAATGTGGGCTGTACCTCAAATTCTATTTTTAAATTGGTTCTTCTAATACTAGATTTGTTTTTTTCCCATAGTAAGTATTAAGTCAACTGCCATAGTAAGGTTCCTAGGCTGGCCACAAAACATCCAATCATTAACACTGGAGAATATTTGCCACATGCAATACTGTTATGGAAAAAAACAATCAAGAGTACAAATCTGAAATTCCAGCACATTTCCCAATAATGCAGTTCTGGGATTTTACTTTAAACTCTCCTTCCTGGGGTAGATATTCTATGTGTTAATAATGTAGCTTAAGGAGGAAAGGAAGCCCTCAGTTCTAGGTAAGGTCCCAAGCAGGCTCAAATTTAGAGGAGGGCAGTAAGAACTAAGCAGAGCCCTGCTCACTGACCCTACCCCCGAAGTCCTTCTCTACTCCCCTCTCCTCTGGACTGGCTGTGGAAAGCTTGCCTGTGGAGAAGGACAGGATGGCATCTAAGGACAAGACAGCAGGGAGGAGGAGTTTATTCTCTTCACCTCCCTATCATACAGGACACCACAGTGAGATGTAAAACAGAAAAGAGGGACAGAGAAGGATGATAAGAGGAAGCATCACAAGGAAAGAAACAGCTACTAGCTAATGAGAAGAGGCCATTCCCAGAGATAACAGATAAGTAGAAAGAGTTCTTGGTATAATTTTACAAAGAAGGCCCACACAGGAAGGAAATGCCAACAGCACACCAAATGTTTTAAGTAAAATAGCAAAAATTCTACTTTCTTACCTGTTTGCATATGCACAAATGTTATCTATTAGTGGAAGATTCTTCAAAGCTGCCTCAACTTTCCCAAGAGAAACATATTCTCCTGCCTGTAGTTTTACAAGGTCCTTTTTACGATCTGTGCAAAACAAGGCCAGGATGGGGGGTGCATTGGAGGATAATATTAATACACCTTTAATACATACAAATTTTGGCCATTCCCCAAGTCATTTGTTACCTATTAAGTTCATTATAATAGTTATGCTAAAATTAAAAACACATAACAAACTTAGGCCCTAATTTCTGTACTACTAATACTAAATACAATCTTTTGAAAAAATTAGCTCTGATTAAGGGACCCCATCACCCAGGCTTCAGGTATGTTCTGCTGAACAGCTTATACTCCTGGTATACATTAACACTGGGAAAGTCAAGAATATACTCAATGCCAAATCTGAAAGCTCACATTCTATCCGGAGAGAAGCATGATGAAAAAAACATATCACTTCGATACAAATGGTAGTGCTAAGTGTTAAGACTCTCCAACCTGTTGATTTTCAAAGAATTCCTACAAGTTAGGCCTGAGCTGAGTCTTAAGGGAAGACTGAGCAGTAGCCAAGTGGAACAGCACTGGCAGAGAACAGAGGCACGGAATTACTGCAGTATAAAGGAGGAGGAGGCAATGGAGATGGAGGTAGAGGGGTGAGCAGGGCCACCTAACAGAGGCACCGTGAACTGAGCCTCTGGGAGCCACTAAAAGGTTTTCAAGCAGGAAAGCAACCGGGTGGTTTAGGCATTTAGCAATTTTGTGGTAGCAATGAGCGGGTGCATTTAGTGGGGGTAAGCATGGTAACAGAAAGAAGCTTTTTGTAAAAGGGTGACAGAAAGTGCAGGCCTCACCTCCGATCACAGAAAGAGGGACAGACAGAAGAGAATGACCTTGAGGCACATTTCATAAGGTAAAACAGTGGGATATGGGTTAGACATGGAGACCTAGCAGCTAAAGAGGCCCTCATCTCCTCCCAGTGTCTATATGGCAAGACTGGGATAGAAATGCCATTAACTGAGAAAAAGAACCCAGGAGGAGAAGTAGGGAAGGTATTTTTTGACCCTGTGGGTCCAAGACAGAATTGCCAGGCCTTCCTTAATTCTCACAGGAGACAGTCCAATACCTCTACATTTCAAAGGATTCACAAAAATGAATATTCCCTATTAAAAACTGGACTTTTTAAGGATTATCTAAAGGTAATTAAGAATACCACCGCTACTGAACAGATTTTAAGACCTCACAGTATGTCAAGCCTTAAATCCCGCAGTCTCTAGTACAAATTTTTATTTTCCAAGGACGATGCAACAAAGACCACACCAACATAACATAAAGATGAATTCTTCTGTTATTAAACAGCGTCTCTAAATATATAGTCTTTTGAAAAGTTATTTCAGAAGCACTCACTTAAGAAAAAGAAGTATTAGCTGACTCACCAATAATCTTTAAACAACCGTCAGGGTCAAACTCTCCAATATCTCCAGTACAAAGCCACCTCTGTCCATTTTCATCCTCAAAGAAATCAGCTTTTGTTTTTGCTTCATTTTTGTAGTATCCCATTGTCACATTTTGGCCACCAATAAGAATTTCACCCCTGGGATGTGGTTTATCAGTATTGAAGTATCCACCTAAGGGAATAATTTATAGTCAATTCAATGTTTTTTCCCTACATGCATCACGTGAATATTTGAAACTATTAGTTTCTAATACAGCCATCTGATCTTGATCCAATTGAAGTCTCCCAAAGGAAATAAAGCAGACGCTATGAACAAAACTCAAACGCAAATCTAGTTGCAAATTTTCAGTTGCTTAACCATAAACACTTCTGCTTTCAAACTATTTCAAGAAAAAAACTGAACACAAACATCCAACATCAATAGTATGAAATAATTATATATATTACACAGGTTAATTCCTTTAAGAATTCTATAGAAATTCTGAAATATGATACCAATTAACTGATAAAAGTATTAATTGATGTGCTCAATGAGAATAAATCTCTAGATAAAATCAAATTACTATACATTTAGAGGATTTATTCCTTAGAGATAATTTCAGAATGGTTCTAAGTTTAAGGTTATTAAACATTTTCACTGGTTCTGCTAAGAGACAGGTGAAAAATGACACCCACGCCTTAAAATCTCTGTATAAAAGAAAGTGCACCCAAACAAATCACAGATAATATGTACATGTTAATAGGATCAAATAAAAATTTTTTAAAAGTGCCAACTATTTAAATGGCATGAGCAACAGATTTTTATGAATTACAGTGAAAATTTCATTCGGATAATTTTAGGTTGAAGCCCTCACAGAAGAGAAAGAAAAAGTAAAAAAAAAAAAAAAAAAAAACCGGTAAAAATCTTCGGCTTCACATAATAACTTTTATGATCTTGATTCTACAAAATAAAATTATGATCATTTGTAAGTTATGGGCATAATTTAGTACATTTCTCAAGCCTTCCTCATAATTCTTACTTGCATTTATGCAATAAGCAAAATAAAGCCAATTCTTCAAAAATCATCTTTGAAACAACCAAATAAATGCAGTCATACAGCTCTAGATAACATATTTCTATTATAAAGGTCAAAAGTAAGCACTTGTGGGTGGTTTTATATTCTAAAGAAGGAAATGAAGCACAATTCTAAAGTTTATCATCACACAAGTTAATGCTGTGTGGTTAAACTAGGCTGTTACCTTCTTCCCAGTTCTTTAATTTGATTTCACAGCAAACTAACGGTGCTCCCACTCTGCCAGTATTGTAGTCCCACACTAGGATGCAAACAAAACAATGTATTTGATTACAGTAGTTAATAAATTGCTTCATTTTCTAAATACCAAAAAACAATGATTTATCCCAAAGCTTAGATATTCCCTAAAAGATCCTTAAAAGCGGAAGTTGCACACTGGTGAACCAGACTGTGTAGCCCACACTGAGGTCTTGTATTCTATTTTGTTTTTTTAACATGAATTGGTTGTAGAGATTTAAAAATCAAGATGTTTTACATATAAGCACAGAATCTCCAAGAACAATGAGCCCACATTTCCAGCACTTGGCAACAACTATGGCCCCCAAAGGATGGGGCAGGCCGGCTATAGTTCCCCACCACCACGCCCATTCCTTACCCATCACATTTCCCTACACCAGGGCTCACTTTACTTATCTAAGTAGCTGCTAGTTGATGTACTTGCCTTTCCTATCGTAAAGGATAAAGGAGCACAACGGTTTACACCAATCCCATTTTCTCATGAGACTAAACAGATTTACAGTACAATAACCTCTTCTTCTCTAATATATAACTCAACTTCTATATACAGTACAATAACAAAATCGTCTCCCGTGTGTCACTATTTCAAGGTGAGACCTCTGAAGCCCTCCCCCACATCAGATTATGCACAGTAAGAGTTCAGAGACTAGGCTGGAAATCAAGATTTTTAACTTTTGAAGATCTGGGAAAAGAACCCATCCTGTTAAGAATTACTACATTAGGTTTCTTCTTCAAAGATAACTCAAATATCAGAAATAAAAGGTTCAGGGGTTCTCACTGCGGCTCAGCAGTTAACAAATCTGACTAGCATCCATGAGGACACAGGTTCGATCCCTGGCCTTGCTCGGTGGGTTAAGGATCCAGAAAATGCAGTGAGCTGTGGTGTAGGTCCCAAACGCGACTTGGATGCTGTGTTGTTGTGGCTGTGGTGTAGACCAGTAGCTACAGATCCGATTCGACCCCTAGCCTGGAATCCTCCATATGCTGCAGATGTGGCCCTAAAAAGAAAAAAAAAAGAAAAAAGAAATAAAAGGCTCAAATTTCATACTTTACAGAATATTTTAGTTACAACATAAACTGTAACTGATTAACCACAACCAATGGAAACCTTAAAAATGGAAGAAATTAAGATTCCTCAGTAACCGAACATGCATGCTTTTTAAAGACTGCTTATTTCCTGCAAAACAAAACTTAGAAGTAGCTTCCAAAAATACACTAAGTATAGAGAACATAACTGAAAATACGAAAATACAGAAGAACTGCATGATAAACCTGGCATAAGAATGATACATATAAAGCACTCGAAGTAAATAGGGGAAAATGAAAAGTTATGCAGTTTAGTGTCCATCAGTATCTAGAAAATACCAAGTAGAAGCACTGCTTTTTCTAGCACTGGAAAACACTAACTCTCTTGCATGAAATGGCACACTAGGAACCAGGGAGTTCTCTCAGTCGCCCCCTCGACCACGCCACCACGATAAACTCTGGAAATTACATTCTCTAGACCTGAATCGAGTTTCTCTGTGCATTTAATACAGACCACTCCCCCATAAACATTTCTGAATTTGAGCCTTAATGAATATAAGCAACACATTAATTTTTCTACATAAAAAGAAATTCAGTAACTGATGTAAAAAGATAAGCGTATATAATACAGCCAGTGCCTGTCACTAAAACTTTTATAGAATGCTAAGTAGTTTTTAATACTACATATCATAGTTTAATTATGAACAACTCCTCTATATGAATTACTGACAATTAAATACATCTAATACAGTCTGAAAATTGGTATCAATATTCACAGTACTTGGAATTTACACAAATATTTTAACTATTCTTCTCCTATATATTTGCCAAAAAAAACAAAAAACAAAACCCATACCAAAAAATGCCTGGAGCTGTAGCCCAGGCTCTGTTGGACACACCACTTTGTGGACAACACTAACCTTCTGTAATTGTTCCAGCACCAGAAGATTCAGTGAGTCCATATCCCTGACCAACAGGACAGCAAAAACAGATATTCATGAATCGCTGTGTGGCTGCAGAAAGTGGAGCACCTCCACATAACAGAAGCCGAATATTTCCACCCAGCAAGCTTCGAACTTTCTGGAAAATAAACCTTAAAAAAAAAAAAAAATCAGATTAATCACAGAATTTTAAAGCTGAATGGGATTTTCCAGATCATTTAGACTAATCTCTCAATTGTGATACACTGGTACACCTCAAAGAAGTTCGGAGTTCAGCTCCAGACACTACAATAGAGTGAACACCACAATAAAGCAAGTCACACAGATTTTTTTGGTTTCCCAGTGCGTGTTCAAGTTATGTTTAAGAGTTCCTACGGTGGCTCAGCGGGTTAAGAACCTGACATAGTATCCGTGAGGATGTTGGGTTTGATCCATGGCCTCACTCAGTGGGTTAAGGATCTGGTGTTGCTGCAAGCTGCAGCACAGGTCGCAGCTACAGTTCAGATCCTGTGTTGCTATGGCTGTGGTGTAGGCCAGCAGCTACAGCTCAGATTCAACTCCTAGCCCAGCAACTTCCATGTGCCATAGGTGTGGCCCTAAAAAGAATTTTAAAAAAAGTTATGTTTATACTATATATAGTCTATTAAGTGTGCAATAGCATTTTTTCTAAAAAACAATGTATACAACTTAAAAATACTTTATTGCTAAAAAATGTTTACCATCTGACAACGCAGGATTGTCACAAATATTCCATTTGTAAAAGACACAGTAACTGCGTACAATAAAACAGGGTATGCCTGTATGAGATTAAGGGACTTATCCAAAGCCACAGAGCCAACTTCCGAGATTCTCTTGACCCACTATTTAAATATAAATGTTTATCAAACAACACAATGATTTTTCTCTTAAGAACTTTTTAAGTAATATTTGCATTCAAAGTTGTCAGTTTTAATTCTGTATAGTAATGGAAAACCTTGCTTACAGCGAGAGCAATTAGTCTTATACAATACATATTTTATTAATACTGAATAATCCTACTATATCGTTATAAAATTTATTATTAAAAGCAATTTTTTTGCTTTAGCTTACTTCATTAGAAATGTATCCTGTGTGTATACAGCAATTTAAATAACTTTAAAATTTCACTTTGCAAGTTAAAGTATCTGGTAAATTACAAAAAAAAAAAAAAATTCAAACATCCAATAGAAATGTTTCTGAAGGAGTTCCCACCGTGGCTCAGCACAAACAAATCTGACTAGTATCCACGAGGAGAGAGGTTTGATTCCTGGCCTTGCTCAGTGGGTTAAGGATACTGCGTTGCCATGAGGTGTGGTGTAGGTTGCAGACGCGGCTCAGATCTGGCATAGGCCAGTAACAAGAGCTCTAATTAGCCCCCTAGCCTGGCAACACCCACATACTGTGGGTGCAGCCCTAAAAAAAAAAAAAACCAAAAAAAGTTTCTTAAAAAACACTGACTAAAAGATTGCTAACCACCTTGATGAAAAATGGGGAAGGGTTTTGCTTTGTACTTTAATAACTTTGAAAAAGGCAAAGACCAGGAGGCAATCATTTAAATATATATTAATAGGCTTTTA
This sequence comes from Catagonus wagneri, assembly GCA_004024745.2. NCBI lineage: Eukaryota > Metazoa > Chordata > Mammalia > Artiodactyla > Tayassuidae > Catagonus > Catagonus wagneri. The sequence goes on from PVHT021183688.1 coordinate 4,175,532, forward strand.
AAAAGTAGTTACATATCATGGACTTCCCGTGTGGCTCACAAAAAAGTAGTTACATACCTCACTGAGAAGCAAGGCAGGAAGAAAGAAAAAAAACTGAAGTTTTGAATAATGTGAAACATCTGAAAATCATACTAATATTACAATAAGAAATAATCTGAATGTCATACTTTTATTTTCTAAGTTCTAAACTATTATATAATTAAACCTACTTACTGTATTAGTGCTACAAAAAAAAATAAGTCTGTAGTAAAACTCATTTAACACTTTAAACACAAAACATTTAATCATATTTGGTTGCCATTTTATATTCACATTCAAAGAGAAATTACTTCCTGGAATAATTAAAATCATATAAGTGTCCACAGAAAATATAAGTACACTATTAATACAGTGTAACTTGTAGTGCAAATTTCTTTCAAATAACATTGCAGTCTTTTTTCAATTGCTCATATTTTTACACAAGATGGCGTTTTTTTCTTAGAATCCCTTTCACTTTTTAAGATACATTTTTTTTCTTATAACTATCTCAATCAGTTGGGCTATTAGTGTGAACAAAACAATCCAACTAGCCTTTACTTACCTATCACATAGTGGAGTACTACACCCTTTTGAAATCTGTTCCATTTTGTAATTATAGGCCAAAATAAACAGATTGCGTTGAAAACTACTCATTTCGTTCACTTTATTCATGACATTTTTGTAGATCCGATCCATGATTTCCTAGATGTATAAAAACGAGTTAATGCAGTCAATAATACTGTCACCTGCTTTATTCAGAATGTTAACATCAGACTATTTCTATCAATAGAGGCATTTTAAAAGGTAAATTCTGGGAGTTCCCGTCGTGGCGCAGAGGAAACGAATCAGACTAGGAACCATGAGGTTGCAGGTTCGATCCCTGGCATAGCTCAGTGGGTTAATGATCCAGCGTTGCCGTGAGCAACGTGGTGTAGGTTGCAGACGCGGCTCGGGTCTGGCACTGCTGCGGCTCTGGCGTAGGCCGGCAGCAACAGCTCTGATTCAACCCCTAGCCTGGGAACCTCCATATGCCGCAGGCGCAGCCCTAAAAAGACAAAAATAAATAAATAAATAGAAGGTAAATTCTATAAAGAGGACATTTTTTAAATAGAGCAACAATTAGTTTAAAAATGCGATTTTTGTAAAAGTAACTTTTAATAGTAGTTAAGAAAAAGGTGGGGGAGGATATTAAAAACCTAAGACAGCAATATGCCACTACTGATTCCTTATACTGTTCTGCTTATTTATCTTATTAATTCTGAACTAACAACTAAACTCACTAAATAAATGAACGACTTTATGAAGTGCTTTTTAAAATTCTCATAATTTTATCCTATAAAAATACAGGATATTACATTCTTTCCTCACAATAATACCATGGGGCTATTTTGGCTGGTTGTTTGATTTTAAAGCTACATCGAGGAAAATTTTCCTTGTCTGCACTGCATTTTGTTTGCTAGGACTATTACTATGAAGTATGTATTATTGACTTGAAATAGTTTCTCTTTACAATTTTAATAAATGATATTTAATATTTAAGTGAATATTTAACTAAAATTTTAAAGAAAGATACTACTAAGAAAACTACATACTCACTGAACTCCAAAACTACTGGTCATTTATATTTGATTTTGGAATAACTACATAATTGTGCTTAAATGTGAACACTCAGGTAACTGATTATACCTCCCAATACTTTCAAACAAAATCAGAAAGCCACATAAAATTTAAATTAAGGCCAAAGAAAATCATTGCTATCCCATTTCTATTGATCTTATTTCCAGGCCCCTCCCCATGGCTGGTATTAAATTAAGAAACACAGTGCGCCTAAGTTGCAACAACTTCTCTGTCACTTTTTCTGGTGTCTAATCCAGATTTTCCCCAAGGGCTCAGGAGGTAATTATATGATTTGCTTAGAAGGAAGTGATCTCAAAACTTTCCTCCAATCTCCTGCTGGGCTTCAGGTTTCTACTAATAGTAAACATCTATCACAAAAATGATTTACAAGAAAGAAGCCATTTAGGGAGAGGAGCTGATAATATCATATGGAAGCTGAAACTAAGTTAGTGTTCAATAAATAAGGAAGAAAAAAAGTAAAAACGAGACCGAATAAATCCTGTAGAGCTCAAGGCAATAAAATCAATAAGGAATAAATCCTACATAAACTACCTTGTCAACAATATCTTTTCTACTAGTATCTACGTTCTGCAGATACTTTCTCGCACTCACTGTTGATTAATGTCAATCCTTACCGGGACAGCTGCCATTAGTGTCGGTTTCAACATGGATGTGTCCCCTTTGCTTCCTTTCTTTATTTTTGTAGACTAGAGAGAGAAAAAGGTGATTTATGTAAGATAATCCTTATTTTAAAAATTCAATGGAACTCATAAATCAAAAAGCACATTAGGAATTCATCATTTTAATTCACTTATATTCTAAATAGCACTTAAAAGGCAAATGCCTTTAGAATGATTAGACCATATCATCCTTAGACCATATTGTCATACTAAGAAATGTATTAGGAGTTCCTGCCGTGGCGCAGCGGTTAACTAATCCAACTAGGAACCATGAGGTTGTGGATTCGATCCCTGCCTTGCTCAGTGGGTTAACGATCCAGTGTTGCCCTGAGCTGTGGTGTAGGTCGTGGACGCGGCTCGGATCCGGTGTTGCTATGGCTGTGGTACAGGCCGGCGGCTACAGCTCCAAATTCGACCCCTGGCCTGGGAACCTCCATATGCCGTGGATGCAGCCCTAAAAAGCAAAAATAAAATAAAATAAAATAAAAAAGAAATGAATTAAAGATAATTATGATTTTCTATTATCTCAAGTCACGGACATTTAATTACCTGATCTGCTAAAGTCTGTGGTGAAGAGTAGCCAATGCGGCATCCATGAGAAAGACAGACAAGCTCAGCACTTAATTCTAAAACATGGGCCAGAGGCAAATATCCAATGTAAACATCCTTCTCCCTAAAAGGGAAAGGGGGATACAGGAAACAACGGTCAGGTGCTGTGTCTGCTGAGAGTGATTGCAAGGGGAGGAAGAAAAGGCATACGAGGGGTCCTCTGGAGTCAATTTGGGTTGTGTGCGTGCGTGCGTGTGTGTGCGCGCGCATGTGAGTGCATGTGTGCGTGTGTGACACTGAAGGTATGAGCTCAACCTACAACTGAGGAGGCAGACTCTAAGGAAGTGGTTCTTGTTTCTAGTCCTTCTGGAAGGTGCTTACCAGTTGTAAGTGCCGCAGAAGCAAAGCACTGCACTGAGACAGAAGAAATATGGTCTTGGTGGGGCGGGGGGGGATGAAGACATGCCCCAAGGAGGAACTAGTTATCAAACAGAAGACCTCAAACTGAATCCAAAACTATCTACCAGGAATTTTACAAAAAGAGATTCTTGTTCTGAGAATTAATTTATGCCTTATGTAATAAGATGTGTATGTAAGCACGTGCACAGATTTCAAGAATTGCTCCCATTCCCAAAATATGTAGGGCAACTGAGGCAAACCCACAAGCAATCAGTTGCTGTTAAATTTTTTTCTGAAAGTTATGCATATATAAGAGAAACTTCTCTTCATCCCCAAATTCAATTCCACTTGTTTGTGTACAATTTCTGTGCATAACAGCAACAAAAACATCCAACCCACTGCATGAGATCAGCCGTCAGAATACTGGTTCTATCTCTCTGAAGGTCTTCCTTCCCATCCCTAAAACTCCTGTCAGGTTTCCTCCACCGGACTCCTTCCCACTCCAACATACCCCACATCGCCCCTGCTACTACCAGAATGTGTCTTAAAAATAAAAATCAAAGACCGAATACAGAAGCTCAATAAACATTTACTGGATATATTACTTGTTCACTTAATTATATATTTAGGTATAAAAAATGACTATAGAGGTAACATCAACTGCTTAAAATAATTTAAGGCATTTAACTCAGTTAAAACTTGCACTGTAAAGTAAAAACTAAGTATTAAGAATGACACCTATAAACTGTATTTTAAACCTCACAACTATAAAAATTATGAAATTGTCATTTCATAATTTTAAAGCCCTTTTTTTGAAGAACTGCTGACTGTAAACAGACTCTGAAGGATTAATTTAACCATACAGTACTAGATGACACAACTAGTAATAACAGATACAAATACTGGACTCCTCCACATTTCGTAGCTGTGACATACCCCAGTTCCGGAATCCTTTCCGCCATCCCAGTGACCCCAGCAATGATGTTACTATGGGAGATCATGACGCCCTTTGGAAGTCCTGTGGATCCACTCGTATACATGATTACTGCAATATCCAGGGGCATCGGTTTGCTCTGAGATTCATTTTCTGTATTGGAGGGGGAAAAAAAACACACTTCTGAGACATTAGCAATTTTTTTCATTGTTAACAATTAACATTAACAACATTAACAATTTTTTTCATAATCAAATTTAACTCAATTCAACAAATTTTCACTGTACTCATACAAAGGTCAACAAAACAGATCAAGCCCCTGCACGTAAGAGACATATTATATTGGGACGGACATATGAAAATCTATAATGTTACAAGAGCTATTTAAAAAAATGAAGAGAGATAAGGTGAGAAGGTGATAGGAAAGTGGCAGGAAATGAAGGTGACGAAGCCCCCAAAACCACATCATGTACAATCTCAGAAGCCTGTGAGAAAATTGAGAAGGATTCTGGATTTCACTCTGGGTGGAAGGCAATGTTGTTCTGAACAGGGGCTTGTCATGACCTGTGACAAGGACCACACGGCTGCTGTGTGACTACCTAACTTCAGAAAAGAGGCAAGGAGGCAAAAGGCTATTTCAGCAACTCAACTAAGAAATAAGGGTGGCTAGACTAGGGTACCTAGATATTGCCTAAAAATGTTCTCTGCTTCACAGTGGTGAAATTAACTCAGCTACATTCGGGATCCTGAATTAAAAGACAATGTCCTCCACTTAAGCCTAAGAACAGCGGCCAACATCCCATCCTCAGAGATGACACAGTGGGAAGACAAAGAGATGTGGGTCATGGGTGGCACTGTTGATCTGAATTAATCTTGAAATGACCCTAAACGTGGACTTCTTAAGTAAATAGGGGAAAACATTTCAAGTATGTTTCCAAGTTAACCCTTTCTCTGTCTTCCCTGCCGAGATATATTTCCTGACAATTGTTATTATTCAGACCTTGCTTCTTAATCCACCATTTGCTCCTTCACCCCATGGCACCATTCTCCATGCCACTTTTTAGAAACTTGTCTCTAAAGTGACATTTGCTAAGAAGTCCAGTGGCGCTCTTGCAATCCCTGGGTCATCAGGTTTCTCCAGTGCATCTGGTCCTACTAAAAACTCCTGCCTCACCAAGAGGCTCCTCTCCCTCTCCTTCTATGAACCACACAAGGCACGTTTCTTCCTTCCTCTTGAACCAATTCTTAGTATCCACCAGAGGCACTTTTCTCTGGGGGTGATCCCACCTATGCCCCCAGTTTTAATTAAAATCTGTTACTAGGAGTTCCCACCATGGCACAAAGGGATCGGCAGCATCTCTGCAGCACCAGGATACAGATTCAATCTCTGACCTGGCACAGTGTGTTAAAGGATTCAGCGTTGCTGCAGCTGCAGCGTAGGTGGCAACTGTGGCTCAAATCTGGCCTGGGAACTCCAGAGGCCACTGGGAAGCCAAAAAAAAAGTGTGGGGGGGGGATCTGTTTCTAGATTCTAAATTTTTTAACTCCAAATTTAACTCCAGTGTACTAGACTTATATGTGCCACTCCCTACTATATACCTGCATTTGAAGGTCCTATTAGCTCTTAAATTCAATATGCCCGAAAATAACCTAGGCAATACCCCATTCCCAGACAGAGTGAATGCTTATATCTAACTCATCACTAAATTTTCACTTCCTTTATAAGGATGTACAGTACAGCTTTTGAAGCATCCTAAACATCACTACATTCTCTAACATTTTCTGACACTTAATTGATAGTGGGAATTTCCAGAGTCACCACACCCGGGTGTGTAATTTGGAGGACAGAAAGATGTCCCCTCTGGAAAAATGGCAGAGGAAGCAGAGAATAAAAGGAAGGATCCAGGCTTAGCCACTCTAGCTCTCTGTTAATACTTACAGATAATTCACATAGGACAAGTTTAACGGCATTATTTGTAAGACTAAATAATCCAAAACAATCAGAAAAAGGGAAATGGGAAAACCGTATAATGTTAAAAGTACTTTAAATTAATTTTCAAGTAAATACTACTTTCAGAACATTAATAAATTAATGTTTGCATTCTTCCTTTAAAGGGCAGAGGAAAGTATACCTAGGGTGACGTTTCTTCCCAAAGTGACGGTCTAGAGAACTAACTGGTTTGTCACTGAATCTAACTTTAGAATCAAATACGTGGAACACTTCTGGAGAGCACGGTCGCTGCAGAGCGTACACCAGGAGGCGGGGAACCACAACATACCCACGCTTGCCTTGGCCCCCAGAGCCTGCACCGCAGCCATGCTGTGCACGATGACGCCCCTGGGGAGCTCCGACCAGGCCGGAGGGCTACCGTCCACCGTGATGATGTGCCGCAGGCGTGGCACTTGGGAGACTATATCCTGCAAAGACACAAGCGCTCATTATACTCGTCATCTTTCCTCACTGCTTGGCAAACAGTCCAGGACACAACAGAAGTATTCAGCAAATTATTAATTTCTTGCCTCAAAAAAAAAAAAAAGAGAGGGCGGGATGTACTGGAATGAATATTCCTTTTTTCAGTAGAGAGCTGCTGGTCTGAAAATTAAGTTACTGCTTTACTTTAACATTAGATTTACTGTGTACAGCCCTGTCCTTCGGTAAAAATCCTAATCAGCAAAGTCAGTTCCTTACAAAGTGGGTATATAGACATACATGGTCTGAACTACAGAGCAGTCAAATGTTCCTCATGCAAACAGAGAGGCAAAGATACGGTGGGGACAGGAAAGGAATTCTCTTATTGTATTTAAAAAAAAAGGAATTCCCTTGTGGCACAGTGGATTAAGGATCTGGCGTTGTCACTGCAGCTGCTCAGGTCACTGTGGCACCATTTCAAACACTGGCCCAGGAACTTCCACATGCTGTGGATGCAGGGGGAAAAAAAAAAAACAGGTCAGATATTATCATTTTCATAGGGAGCTGACTAAAGAAACCTCTTCCTCCTAATGTTTCATAAAGTCTTTTACTTCCCTTTAAGAAGTCTGAAACTTGTAATGACTTAATGCTTCAGAAATAAATGAATTACTAGTTTAAAACCCTTACAACTTCAAATTTATTAAAAAATAGTCTAGAAAATAGATGAACACAATAAGGAAAAGCAGAAATCCCTTCACCTTAGATATGGACATATTAACAATGAATTTGTAACTGTGCTACTTACACATAAATATGTAAGAAATCCACTTTTACCTTTCTAAAGGCGAATAAAACATGATTATTTCCAAAAGTTTAACAAGATATTAGGGATTTTAAAAATCATAAAAGAACTAAGTATCAATAATGAGTTCATGACACTGAAAATTCTAAAGTATGGAGCAGTTATTAGAAAACCAGTCCTCACCTTCAACTTTGTTTGCAAGAGTTCTTTACTAGTAATGATGTTGGTCACCTCTGTTTCATTTAATCCATGAACAATCGCTGGACCTCCTAGTGTAGCATATAACGTAACAACTACAGCAAAAAGACGGACATGTCAAATACTCAAACATTCCATGGAAGCACTAAATGCAATTAAATAAAGTCTCTGACCACAGACATGAATCCTAATGGAGTATACTATACCCTAAATTGTTAGATCCATAGTTGGTGATCTATCTATGCTGTTTTTCTAAACACATAATCAACATTATGCCTTACTTACCTTTCTGCAACACCCAAATTTCAATATTTAAAAATTTTTTAAATGTTTGTCTTATTTGGTTTCACCTACAGAGGCTACTCTGAGACTATCACGCTGAATTGTGTCTGACTTCTAAAATGTCAAAGTCTTAGTTGTTAACTACTTGATACTAAAATATGAAAAATACACCTATAACGCATGGAACATCATATTTAAGATTTTATATGTTAGGAAAATTTCATGAACAAATGGTAGTACTGCTTATTCTAAAGTAGAAAAATCTAAAGAAAAATATTCTTAGAAATCTTAAAATTAAATTATAATAAAAGGAAGATTTTTATTTGCTTTCTGCCTAACTCAGGAAAGAAAAGTGCCTTTAAGAGATAATTAAAGCTTCTTGAAATGTATTTGTAAACCCAACCAGTGAAAACAAGAGGGTATGCCAGTTTAAAAAAACAAACAGTGGAGACATTTCCAGCCAAGAAATCTGGTAAAAGTATGTCTTCTGTTTCACCTGAAAGATAATACTTAACACCGTATTTGGCATCAAGACCTCTGGACTAATCTTTCAGGACTACTGCACAGAATGAGGCATCAGGACCTCTATTCAAATAATTACAACATAAAAATTCTCTATCTTTTGACAGAGCAGCTAGGTTTGAGTACTGCAAGTACTTTAGGTCAGCCGTTACTGAGAGAAGCGACATAACAGGGATGTCATGGGTGTGGGTCACAAACCCGACTAGGATCCATGAGGATGTGGGTTTGATCCCTGGCCTCGCTCAGTGTGTTAAGGTTCCAGCGTTGCCGTCAGCCATGGTATGGGCGGCAGAAGCGGCTCAGATCCTGTGTTACTGTGGCTGTGGCTCAGGCCGGCAGCTGTGGCTCCAATTCAACCCCTAGCCTGGGGCCACGTCCATATGCCTCGAGTGCAGCCCTAAAAAGCCAAAAAAAAAAGAGAAGTGACATAACAAAATGACACTAACTTCAAGAGGGAATTCTGAGAGGTGGTAGCAGAGCAAACGACCCATGTGTGCAGATCTAGTTTCCTAGACCCAGAAAGTCCCCTATAAATAAGTCCAAGTCTCCTTACTACATTGTCTCATTTGTTCCATAACTGGTTCTTTTTCCAAAGCAGACAATAATTCTAAGTTATAACAAAGGGTTACCCACTGATTGGAGACAAGGTGAAAAGCTGCATCAGAATTCTAATCTCTTGGGAGTAAATATTTATGATAAGAAATCAGTATCATCTCTCCCACAAGGACATTTAAGTCCACACTTTAAAGATGAGAAAGCCCACATACGCTGAAAATTATACATGAAGCAGGCCTGTGCAGCGATCATCCATTCAGCTCTGGTCTCACAGAAGATGGCAACGTTGGTCTTTGGTTTCTGCCCCAACATCTGTAAGCCTTTTCCAAAATTAGAAGCTCTAACAAAGACTTCTTCAAAGGACAGCCAATTATAGTTTCCAAGAATAACCTGATAAAATAAAAAAACATACAAATAGCTTCTAGTATAACCAAAATATTAACTTCTAGAAAGAAGTCAGGATGTGTTTCAAATTTTGACCTACCAGAAAGCTATGTATGTAAACTGTTTTGTTCTATCAAAAAGCTAAAAAAGTGAGTTTCAAGTGAAAGTTCTATTATGAAAATTAGTTATTTTGTGATATCTTCTGTAACAACTCAAATCTTCTGCTGAATCTTTAACTGTAATGGGGGGAGTCTTTTAAAAAATATTCAGGATTTGATAGGATCTTAAAAGCCAACTTTCTGGTCAAAGGCATATATATTAATAACCCTTTTATAGATTTCATTTAAACAATTCAGATGTTAGTTTATAATGTAGCTTAGTGTCAGGTACAAGTGATACCAAAATTTTAATTTCCCTCTACTTAAGAATTCCTGGATTTCAATATCAGATACTATGATGACTCACAAACAGAAACCAGCCAGGCCCCCAAGCTAACAGAACTAGCTGTTCAATTTGAATTGCTGCATCTAAATCTGGATAAGCAAAGTAAATAAGCCTCTATTTATACAACCAGGTGAGGACTAGTTATACTATTCACCAAAGTCCCTCTGTTCAACGCTCACTGGCATGGCACGGCTATCAGAAGCATTTTACTTACACTTACCAGAAGTACAGATAACATCAAGCCTTACACTACCTACAATCCCCTTTGAAGTGTCTTTAGGAATTTTTTCAACTTAAATCAGACCACAAATCCCCAATTATACGTAGATAAGAAGCTGCTCTCACTGCAAAAATAGATATAGACTGTTCTCAAACATGGCTGCATCATTAACATATGTCTCACAAACCTTAAAACCATCTAATTATATTCATTTTTTAAAATTCATACAAAGTTTACGCGATTCTAGAAATAGAGGTTGGATAAAGATAAAAACGGAAAAACAGATAAATACTGCCCTCTAGTGTCCTATTCCAAACTGGACCAGAGAAATAAATTCTTGCTTTGATGGATAAAGCAGCTGAATTTAAAAGAATTAACTTCAGTTGTCCGAAATTCTCAGCTTGCTCTGCACCCGCATGAAATGCTCAGCACAGAGAGCTCCAACGACTTCAAAAGGAGCTCTCTGGAGGTGAGAAGACAGGCGAGAATTTGGCCAAAATGTGTGGAAGCTGGATTACAATTATTAAGAATTTCACTCTCCAAAGATAAGCATGAGCTACCTCCTAGATTCTAGAATCTAAATGACAGGTTTTATAACTTTCACTGTTCTGAAAAAGCTATAGATACATAATCCAAATATGCCAAACCAAATGATGGTGCCACCGTGTGGCACAGAAATCAAGCCATGAGCTTAATTCAAGTGTAATCAAAATCTGAATCTTAGTTACTTCTTTAAACCACTGGATTTTCTAGCAGTGATCTTTCCCAAAAAGATTACATTTGAGAGACCCTATCTACCCCATAATTAGATCTGACTTGTGCTAGAAAGGGTTTCTAATCCTAACTTTGTCCCTATGGCTAGCCCGCTCTGAGATTTAACACACGCGTTTATTCTCTGCCTATACTGTAGAGCACTGCTGAAGAACACCACCCTTATTAAATCCAGGTCCACAGATCTCACCAGCCAGCAATCTTACTAATAAGCTTCTCTGGTATATTCACGTTCTTACCCTCTGAAATGGCTATTTGAAACTTTCTCTCTATCCAAATAGCATCCTCCCTCTTTTCCCCTTCTCCACTTCCACATGATGATACTATTTCATACTCCACCAAGAAATCAGAAATTAAAAACTCCCTTACCTTCCTACCACCAGGTAATAACCTACATACATCTCAGGGTACAAGAGCTGAAATGCCCCTGACAAAAGCCCAACTCACCAGGACTTTGCTTTGAAGAGCCAAAACCCATCTCTAGTCCTGACTACCCCTGCTTGGATATCCAACCTTTTTCACTTGATTATTCAACTAAGATGTCTAACAGACATTACGCAAATGCAGCCACTTCTCTTCACCTCCACCCCGTCATCCTAGGCCATTTCTCCCCTGAAATAATGAATGCTAACTGACCAAGTTCCATTCTTATTCCCCTACAGCCCCTTCTCCCTACAGAGGTGAGTTTTTTAAAAACATAAATCAGCTTATTCCTCTGCAAGTGTTCTCCCTTTCCAGCAGAAACGGAGTTAAAAAACTTTACCCTGGTCTACAAAGCCCTAAAGGCCCTAGACATTGCCAGTGTCTCGGTGCCTATCTCAATCCCTCTGTCCCGACGTACTTCCTGTAAATACAACTTTGTCCTTTCTGTCCTTCAACAGGCTGGGCCTGGATAGGAATCAGGATGAGGCAAAACAATGGCATAGGGCACAAGATTTAACGAGGCACTCAGCCTCAGGGTCGGACGTCGTCTTGAACCCTGCACTTGAGTGCCTCACCCAGCTGGGCTCATTCCTGTGGTAGAGCTGCTGAACATCCCCATCCCACTGCAGAGAGCGTTCATCGCCCAGATCTTGGCAAGGCTGGCTCCCTCCGCGCCCTTCAAGCCTCCACTTAGCCATCACTTACTCAAGAGAGGCTATCGCTGATCTCCAATCAGCTCTATCTCTTCACAATAGTTACTAAATCTGTCAGCTTACCACTGATTGTCTCTCTTCCTCCCATACAAATATAAGATCCAGAGGGGTAATCTAATCTGTGTGTCTTGTCCATTCTGTCTCCTAGTGCCCAGCACAGTACCCGGCACACAGTAGGCACTCAACAAATTTGCTAAATGTGTGGAATGGACTGATGTAACAAAACAATCTCAGTTCACTCTGAGCCTTGGAGTTTTAAACCTCTCCACCAGCAGCCTCATTTTTGGGGCCTGCAGCATGTGGAAGTTCCTAGGCCAGGGACTGAACGAACCTGTGCCACAGCTTTAACTTGTGCTGCAGCAGTGGCAGCCCTGGATCTTTAACCCACTGCACCACAAGAGAACCTCCCAGCAGCTCTTTTTTTGGTCTTTTTAGGGCCACAGCCAAGACTTATGGAGGTTCCCAGACTAGGGGTCGAATCAGAGCTATAGCCACCGGCCTACGCCACAGCCATAGCAACGCCAGATCTGAGCTGCATCTGCGACCTACACCACAGCTCACAGCAATGCCACATCCTTAACCCACTGAGCAAGGCCAGGGATTGAACCTGAGTCCTCATGGATGCTAGTCAGATTCATTTCTGCTGAGCAACTGCTGAAGCAGCCTCATTTTCAAATAGACTGCTTTTTTAAAAAGTCTTTATCTGGAGTTCCCATCTTAGCTGCAGCTCAGATTTGATCCTAAGCCCAGGAACTTCTATATGCCCAGGGTATGGCCCTAAAAGAAGCAAAAAAAAACAAAAAAGTTCATATCCACCTGATCATTTAACCCCCATGGCTTCTTTTGCTCTAACGACCATTTTTAATCATATACACCCTTTGCTACCACCCCTTAAATATTACCAGTGACCCATGAGACATAAATAAGTTCAACTATCCTAAGAGTCACGAAAATGAATGACACTGACAATTTACTACTGTTTACTATGTACTAGGTACACTGCAAGTTAACTCTCACAGTAACTGATAGTTACTATCATTATCCCTATTTTACAGATGAGAATACTGAGGCATAGTGCAAATAAGTGTAACTTACTCAAAATCCCACAGCTATTAAGTGATGGACTAGATAGGAGTCCAGGTAGACTCTTTGCAGCTAAATACTAAATCACAATGTTTCAACTGCAACTATAGAAAAAAGATAGGATGTTACTGGGCAGGTAAAGTGGCCTGATTAACAGTTGTAAAAGATGCTTTCAACTGTTGTGTTTAAGTGGATTGTAAGTACGGTCAAAGCATGGAAACAGAAGGCCTATGTGTCTAAAAAAAACGGAAAACCTGGTGCAATGGGTTAAAATATCTGGCATTGTTGCAGCTGCGGCGTAGGTCATAAAAAAGGCCATAAAATAAAAGGGAATCAGATTCCTGATTTTTTTTTCTTTTATGACTTGAGCCACTTGGTACACAATGGCGCCCTTAACTAACAGGGAAATGACAGGGAGAGGAACAAGTATGGAAGGGAAAACCACGAGTTCTAGCTGGGGAAAGCATTAATATAATAACCAAACCACAAATTCTGGCCAAGAGATTGGCCATTTTTTAAAACATAAATTAATCATGTAAATGCCCCAATAAGCCAAAAAATTAATGTCATCACACATGCAGATAGGATAAAACTATAACTCGAGGAAGAAATAGCACAAAAGTGGGTAATGAGGAAAAGGAAGTTAAGTCAACTCCTAAGGATAGAAATGAGTATTTCTACTCTCTTTTTAATCAATTTAGAGAGAATGTCACAGCAAAATCTTCTTTAAGTACTACAATTGCATAATTTCTTCTGTTTTCTTCTAATTGTGTAAGACACGTAAGAAAAAACATAAGCTATCTCTGGTAATTAAATCACTTAAATGTTTGAACTGGTCTTATGTTTTCTGTTTCACAAAATTACTTTAATTGTTTTATTCTATTTTAGGTACATTTATTTTAAAGATGTTCTAGAAACCAATCATTTCATTGTTCTTCCTTTCAAAATACAGTACAAGCAAGCATTTGCTACTGGGAAGGCTGGAATCAGGAGTTACTGACACAAGTCCCATATGCTTCTCTGTTAGTTTTATAAACCATATAAAACTTAAAATGATTGCACAATAGTCCTGGCAAGGACTGCCAAACCTCCAGAACACAGAGGCCTCTGCTTCTTTTCTGTCCGTTTTTCTGTTTGTGCCCCTAGAGGGACCCATCTTGGTGAAGCCGATGGTCATGCTATCGTGGGCATAATTAATTACAGCAGAATCATCATTACTCTCTTTTCTGACACTTATCTTCCCTTGGGAGCGTAAAACAGACTTTTAGGATAAGATAGAAACAAAGCTTCGGAGTTCACTGATTTGAAAAAAAGGTCTGAGTATCTCTGTTTCAACCATACCAGACACATTCTAGCGTTGATCCCCAAACCTCAGTCCACCAAAACAGAGAGAAAACCTTTAGATATTGCTAATCATTAGTTTTCTTTTCCAATATAAGATTATCTTCAAAGATGGAAACTATTACAAGAAGATACACTCCATCAAACATACGTCTGTGTCCCATTCTCAGTGAGTGCTCTGGGCTAAGGCCACACCGCCTAAGCAACTTCCCTGTGACATCCAAGTGCAGGTCGTAAAAGGTCCCCTTTTCACTATCCTGCTGCTACTCCGCAATAACAATGCATTTAAGTAAGAAACCAAGGGTGCGGGGGAAGCCTAGCTTGTTCTGACACATAGCGGAGGTGACCCCCCCTCCACCCCACAGTCTGCAGACCTCTGTACAGTTACAGTGCAGGCCAACAGAAACCGAAGTATCAGCTAACCAGTGGTAGTATGGTGCGCCTTCTTCTCGAGTAAGGCTAACCGAAAATATGTGCCTCGTTTATGATATACAAAACCTCAAAGTTTTACTTTCCCAATGAGTCTAATTTCAAACAAGAAAAATATACTGTGTTTTCTATGTCAGAGTTGCTACAGACTTCTGAAAAATGTTTGATGAATCACAAACGTGAATTTGATGGCCAGTGTTGATGGTAGGCAGACCTCTGACAGCGATGTAGTACAGACAGAAAAGATTGTAACTGAACTTTTTCTTACCTTCCAGCTTTTCTATTGGAGCTCAAATACTTTTCTGTCAAATAAATAATGAATAAAAAGGCACCACGGTCAGGACAGGGAGGAAAGGGCCACATACACGTACACACACAACATGGACAAACTTTCCATTTTGTCCATTGTGTCACCTGGTCACATTTAAGGAACAATTACATTAGCTGTAGGATTTTATTTTGTCCTAATTATACTGGTACCTGAATTAAAAAGGAATTTCATACTCACCCTAATTTCCTTTTTAGATACTTGGAACTAGACTGCAGCTATGAGTACTGAATGACTGAAAGACAGCTAGCTCCATAAAATGCATGTAATACATGTGGGAAAAATTAAGCTTCCTGCTAAAACAGGATCTCTGCTACATATGCTTACGTTAAAAGTAAGAGAACCCAAACTTTGAATTCAAATAGCAGTAGGAATTGTCAAAAGATAAAAATGAATATTTAGTTTAGATACAAGGAGCATAGAAAAAAAGGCAGAGCAGTGGAAAAGTTCAGCACCAAAAAAAGTAGTGTTTTCAGTACCTTTTATAACTACCCAATCTCTCAAAGACAGAATCAAGGGTGCTACCATAAAAAGTAGCAACTAAATGTGACATAATCAGACAACATGACAGTGTTTTGCAAATCATCACCTATAGGCTAAAGAAAAGTAATCAAAAATGCTTAACTACATGACTTTGATTTCTCGAAATGCACTATTAACTAGTCCAGATAGATTTTAAGTTAATACAGAAAAAAAAAATTCATTTAAGTCAGCAAAAATAGGAAACATGTCTTACAAGTAGAATGACCATGGAATTTACCCAAATTATCCTCAGACTGTAACGTAAGGGGGCACTATTCATATCAGAACAAGTCACGGCTGTTCCAGATAAAACAAGATTAAAGAATCACTCTAGTTGAAAGTTAGGAATACATACAGATTCTGTTGTCAAGAGTTAGAATAATGTTTTTAATTTCTGAGTTACTGACATTAACTTGATTGCCATCTCCTTTATGTTTAGAAGAAGATGACTGGAATTTGTATGCTAAGTGGCCAAATTAATAGACCATGAAGTTAAGCAACATCACACTCACCCCCTCCTCCCCACACATACACACACACGCATCCGGCAGTAACAGAAGGGAATCAGCATTTCATTCCATAGCTGTGCTTATCTGGACTCTCCTCCAAGATGTGAGAGTTCCCTCATGACTAACAGGAAAAAGGCAACTGGAGTCAGGATGAAGAGGATAAGTGAAAACAACTTTGCCTACACGGGTGTTAGGTTTAAACCTATAACCTAATCAAATTATCAATTAACTACAGATCTACCCACATCTACAAAAAAAAAAAAATCTTTATCTTCAATTTTCACCTAGCAGAGCTTCAAGAACAGTTTAGTGTAAACTAAACTGTTCTTGAAGCTAAAGTCATGTACCCGAGTTTACGAACAGCATTTTCATGCCATTTCTATACTCATCCTTCACGGTGCTTTGCTACTCCACAACGTAGCTCCTTATAGTCACTCATACAATTCTGCCCACCGAATCACCAAGGTAATAACAAAAGCTGAAGCATTTACACTAGATGCCACAAACTGTTCCACACACATATGTGTAAAACATATACATACATACCCTCTCACTCTCTGTTAATTAATCCTCTCAACAACTCCAAGTTGGGATTAGTTTAAGGGGTATGGAGGCAGACCCGAGTTCTGGTCCCAGCTTCACTACCTGCCAGCTGTAATGCTCTATCCGTGCCTCACTCAGTGTTACCATCTTAAGGGGGGTATATCCTGATAACACTAAGCCTCTGGACTACTGTAAGTCTTAAACAAGCTGATACATGTAAACCTCTTAAAACATCCTGATTCATAAGGAATGCTAATAAGTGTCAGCCATGATCTTTATTTCCATGTTGCAGATAAAGAAACTGAGGCAAATTTGTTAGGCCGCTTTTCCAAAGTCACATAGCTAGTTGAGTGGCAAAGCCAAGATTCAAACCCACAGCCTGGTTCTAGAGTCTAGGCTCTTAACCACTATACTACCCTGCCTCTAAGGACGTCTTATCCTCTGTTTCAAACCAGTAATGGGAAGTTTTTCTGTATTTATTTTTAGAAGTTCTTTAAAAACCAGGCACATGTCATAACCAAAGTACCAAGACAGTAAGCATCCAATGGAACCTAAATTATAATCAGAAAAGGCAGGTCACACCCCAGAACCCAGAGCAATCTCAAGCACAGACAGGTGCTTCCGGAACCACCAGGGAGTACAGTCTCAAACGCCGAACTGCCCAAACATTCTATTCCAAGTCCTGGTAGACATTCAGGCTCAGATGTAGCCCACACTGGTGGGTGATCTCAGTATCTCTGTAAAATTTGGAATCTATGCTGGAGGGACAGAAAGAAGTTAGTGCAAAGCCTGGTCCCCTTCTACCGTTTCTCCTCCTGCATCATCAAGTTCCAGCAGAAGCCTGCCATGCTTGTCCTCTGCCTCCATTTCTAAGCATACATTTTACTCAGAGAGAATTCAAAGGCAATGAAAGATCATGTTACCTTTTTAAAAATTTTTCCATTTGGCTGCACTTCATCTTCCTCGTTTAAAACTTCACGTGTTCCCAAGAGACTCTTGTCCTTGAATTTGTTTTTTGCATGCATAAAAACTTTATCTAGTGTATCACATCCAGGGTATAATACTGAAGCCAAACCATCCAAGCTGTTAACAGCTCTGTATGCAGACTCAGGTTTTGAATTTACAGGCTTTGCTTTAATTCGGTTTGATTTTTCTTGCCTTGACTCAGATAAAAAATAATATGGAATGTATGTTAAAATAGTATAAAGTGATACTATAAAATGTATGAAATACAAAAGAATGGGATTGATGGTGTGTTTTAGCTTCATGGTAGATGGTTTTGAAGATACGTGGTTATTCATAGTGCTCAAAAAGTAGAATTAACAGATTTCTGTAAGAATCTAGAAGGAAGAGAAAGAAAGCTTATTAGTCAAAAATCATTCTTAAATAACTTTAAAGAAAAAGTCTTCATATTAGATAGGCAGACAAATTTTTCCCAATAAGCAGCAGCTAGTATACTGGCCGCCAGTAATGTCCTGGCCACTCCTGTATTTGTAGGACACTCATTTGTGCCCTCATCGATTAACAAAGGGATTTCCACAGAAAAGTTTCCATATCATTCTGTAAGCAGGTGGCTTTCCCCACCTAACACCTGGTATCCAACAATACTTTCCAGAAGTGAGGAGTAAGAAGCCTGGAGACCTACATGAGATGGAGACCAACCATGCACCCATTTCCTGTCCTTCGGGGTCCCATTCCATTAGGGACGACAAACACTTTGCACACAGGCCACGTTCTCCTCCCTCATGGCTCTCACAGACACTGCTAAATCATCACTACTTTCTTTTCCAGGAAAACCCATTCTCTCACTCCAAGCAATAAGCAATCAGAGTTGACAAACAAGATGAAATTCACTTTCCATAGTAATTCTAGATATTTTTCAATTTAGGCAGGTTAAGTTTTGAAGCAAGAAGGTAGTAAGCTTTGGCCATTTTATTTTTTTAATAATGACTTATTTTTTCCATTATAGCTGATTTACAGTGTTCTCTCAATTTTCTGCTGCACAGCAAGTTGACCTAGTCTTTTTGGCCATTTTATATGATGCATTCATCAGACTTACTGAGAATCTACTACGTGTTATACAGTATTCTAAGTATAGGGACTATCACAGTCTCTTCTCTCATGGAACCTATACCTTCCTTGGGAGAGGCAGACAAACCCATGCATGTATGCATGTCACAGTGATAAACTCTACATGGAAAACGAACACTATAAGGGAAATACTAAGAGACCAGGCAGGGCTGGAGAGACGCTCTGGCCATTTAGATCTGGGCTGAGACCTGGAGGGAGAGGGAGAGGGCAGACAAAGAGCACTAGGCAGAGGACACAGCCTTTGTAGGGAAGGTAAGGAGTAACTACATTTTTGAAGAAACAAAACTGAAGCAAACTGTAGCCACTGGTCCCTGGAGCATCTCTCCCTGCATCTACCTTAGGAACTAGGGTGCCAAGTTTCTTGGCCTGCTGCATCTGTGGTAGAGCTTCTGCCTGTGATCGGGGGCTGGGGGAAAGAAGGGATTCTTCAGGTATCTTGGCTGTACTTTCCTGGAACAGAATTTCTATAGCATGGAGATAAGAAATGCTAGAAGTCATAGTCCTATGAATTTGGAGCTGGCTGCAGTAATCAGTAGTTCTACCACAGATGCAGCAGGCCAAGAAACTTGGCACCCTTAGTTCCTAAGGTAGATGCAAAGAGAGATGCTCCAGGGACCAGTGGCTACACCTAGGGCCAAGGACCCTACTCACAGAGGTTTTCCACAGGCCAGAGAATCAGGCTGTAAGAACAGAGAACCCCTAAGCAACCCCTAAGAGGTCTAACCTTAGTTGGAACAGAGAATGGAGAAGTTCAAGCCTAATGGCACTTTGGGAAACCATGGAAACTTTTGGCGACTAAAATGAGGCTGGCAGTTCCATGACAGAAACAAGCAAAAGGACAGATCAAGAGAAGTTCGGTGGAATCAGGGAAAGAGACCCCAGGAAGAAACCTCCTAGAGCCAGGGCAGCTCAAAAACTGGCCTCAAATACAATCCCCACGGAGGCCATCTAATTTAACTAGATCCCACTGTCCAGCAATTTATGGCCCAGGGCTTCGATCAAAACAATAGAACAATTGGCTAGCTTTCAGTGGAGAGTACTTGCTGGCCATGGTGCCAATAGAGGCAGATCAGGGAGACTCTTAAAGAGCCCTACTAACACCATGCTGTCACCCCCTGAAGAGGGCACTTCAAAGTAACTGTGTCCCAAGGCTGTTCCCTCAAAAGACCACCAACAGAAGATGCACACTACAGAAAAAGTAAACTCCAAAACAGGCCAGCTAAGTCACTAAATAAACAAGTAAACAATACAACAAGGTGTAGAAGGGGGAGGGGGCAATTAATATTCAGAACTGCTAAATATCTAAATATATAAAATGTCCAGTTTACACAAACCCTGAAACTTTACACGATAAGAAACCCCTCCAAATTTGCCTACACACAGCTGGTGAGAAGCCACAATTCCCAACTGATCTCTCGGCTCTGTCCACCACTCCAAGCTCTCCTCTCGACAATGTACTGTGTGGTACCCTGGAGGATGAGCCCAGAGAATCGAGATTTCAGCCAGAAAGGGCATGGAAAGCCACTGGAGGTTTCTGCAGACAAAAAGAGCACAACAAAAGCAATGGCCCTGCTACTTCCAGGACATCAGAGCTCAAAGAACAGATGTACCTTAATAACCCAGGAGAATGATGTTAACTCAGCAAGTACCCTGAAATTTAATTTTGCAGGTTTGTGTTTTGAACTAAAAAATATTGAGATTTTAAAAACTACCTTTACCCACGGATTTGACTAATACAGAAACTCCTAAGGAATCCACTGAAAAGCTAACAGAACAAACAGTTCAGCAAAGTTGCAAAATAGAATATGAACATACAAAAATCAATTGTATTTCCACACATTAGCAACGGATAATCAGAAAATGAAGGCAAGAATTCTATTTACCACACTTTCAAAAATACTTAGGGTAGATATGACAGGAAGTACAAAATGTGTAATGTGAAAACCATTAAATATCATTTAAAGATATTTAAAGCCTAAGCAAATAGAAACCCTATTTATGGATTCTAAGACTTAATATTGTTAAAATGGCAACATTCCTCAAAATGACGCATAGATTCAATACAATCTTTATTGAATTCTCTGCTGACTTTTACACAGAATTTTGTAAGCTGATCCTAAAATTCACATGGACATTCAAAGCAGCCAGAACAGCCAAAACTTTCGAAAAAGAACAAAAATCTAAAAAAAGAACAAAGGTGAAAGGCTCATACAACTCAATTTCAAAACTTAATACAGGGAGTTCCCGTCGTGGCGCAGTGGTTAACGAATCCGACTAGGAACCATGAGGTTGCGGGTTCGATCCCTGCCCTTGCTCAGTGGGTTAACGGTCCGGCGTTGCCGTGAGCTGTGGTGTAGGTTGCAGACGCGGCTCGGATCCCGCGTTGCTGTGGCTGCGGCGCAGGCCAGTGGCCACAGCTCCGATTAGACCCCTAGC
>PVHT021183688.1:4197734-4249482 GCA_004024745.2 Catagonus wagneri
GGTTAACGAATCCGACTAGGAACCATGAGGTTGCGGGTTCGATCCCTGCCCTTGCTCAGTGGGTTAACGGTCCGGCGTTGCCGTGAGCTGTGGTGTAGGTTGCAGACGCGGCTCGGATCCCGCGTTGCTGTGGCTGCGGCGCAGGCCAGTGGCCACAGCTCCGATTAGACCCCTAGCCTGGGAACCTCCACATGCCGCGTGTGTGGCCATAAACCCGCGGCCATAAAATGACAAAAGGCAAAAAAAAAAAAAAAAAAACTTAATACAAAGCAATAGCAATCAAGACAGTGTGTTAACTAGCAAAAGGACGTATAGACCAACGGAATAAAATTGAGAACCAGAAATAAACCTTCATATTATGGACAACTGATTTTTAACAAGACAGCCAAAAAATTTGAGAGGGAAAAAAACAGTCTTTTCAACAAATGATGCTGGAACAACTGGATATCTACACATAAAACAATGAAGACGAACCCCTTTTAACATACAAAAAAAAATGAACTCAAATTGGATCATAGGCCTAAATATAAGAGCCAAAACTATAAAACTAAAAGTACAAATCACTGAGTATAAACAGTGTTTCAGGAAGAGAAAAGTAAATGGTAGAGGCTAGTTCTGGCTTTTCTGAGAAGTCTTCTGGGGCCAAACAGCAATTTATTATGATCTTAAAAGTCTGGAGACAGCCAGGGCAGAGGAACAGACTTTTATACCACAGAGCTTGAACTAGCACCAAAAGCAGCAGGTGTTCAGGAAATCACCAGCTACCCAGTAGAGCAGGGTGGGGATGAGGAGATGAGGTCAGGGTATTTAAGGTCCCCAATTTTAAAGATTAAATTGTTGTAGCCTTCAGTGCTGAGGGGGGATCTTGGTTTGCATTCCAATGTACATAAACACACAGTTTTAGACAATCACTGTATGTAGACAGTAACCTAAAGGCAGCAGAACCTGAAGGCAAGGAGATTACAGAAAAGATAAATAATCCTTTACTCCCACATCAGAAGGCTATGGTAGGTGTAGCATGAAGACAGCAGCTAGGATTCCTGGCTCCTGACTGCTCAGAGAGTAGCAAGGGTAGCAGCTATTCCTCCAGCCTTCCCAACCAATGAAATCTTTCTGCTTAATATAGTGCAAGTGGTACTGTATCTGAATCCTGATCAGAATAGGGTCACAAATTAGAGTAGAGGCAGTGAAAGGAGGGAAAAGCTTTGGTGTCTTCAACTGGGAGACCAAAGAGAGAAATACAAGCAATGAAGAGGTCAGTCAGCGGTTGATGATTGGTGGAAAGGAGATGAATACAAGTCTTGAAAATAATGGGTTTAAGATGTCTGTGAGTCATCCAAATACACTGTCAAAGAGGGGTCAGAGCTGCCCAAAGAGGCCACACAGGAAATCCCAAGATCAAGTTCAAGGACAGAAATCTTTGGAGGGAAACCAATGCCAAGACTGAGAGAAGGAAAGTCCCACTGGAAAAGACCAACAAAGTAGGAGAACTTGGAGGGCAGTGTTGTGAAAGCCAAAGGAGGTCAGAGCCAAGCGGTGTCAAACACAGCTTAGATGTATCAGCCACATGCAATTAAGACATTTAATTTTTCCTGTGTTTCAGATAAACTAGGTAAAGTAAAAAAAAAAACAGCCAATTGCATCCTACTTAAGTGGTTATAGCAAATTTAGACTAGTGTCAATGGAAAAAATGCACAACTGAAAAGTTTAGAGTTATGTTTTATTTGGTGGACATACTGAGGACTTAAGCCCAGAGAACAGACTCTCAGATAGCTCTGAAGGTTTCTTCTAAGAGGCATGAGAGGAGCCAGGATATAGAGGAGTTCTGAAGGAAAACAAAAACAAAAACAGGTAGTTGGACATCAAAAGATTTCTGTTTATTAAAGAAAAAACAAATATCTCAAGTTAATGAGTTTATTAGCACTTTCCTATTAAGATGCAAATGTCTGGGCCCACTGAAATCATTCCTTTGATATGCACCTTACCGAACATCTATGGCCAGAATTTCGTTTTCCCTCTATCCTGAATCCCACTCAGGGTGCACAGTCCAGGCAGCTACAGTGGCTGATGACTTGTTTACTGATATAGCAGGTGACTTTGTCTACACTAGGAAATTAGTCATAGGTACCAGCTGCCACTTCTGGGAATATGAGTATCACCTTTCAAAAAGTAAACTTGAACCATTAAATCTGTTCATCTTTTCCTTCACAGCTTCTAGGTTTCCAGTCTAGTTTTAAAAGGCCTCATCCACCCCAAGGTTAAACTAACAGTATCCTACGTTTTTTTTTCTATTATCTGCATAATCTTTATATTTAATCTTTAATCAACATGAGGTTTATTTTTCTTCACTGTAAGGGAGAAAGCTAACTTCTTCTTTCATATGAACTGTCTGACCCATTTATTAAATAAACTATCCTTTTCCGATTAACCAAAATGTCATCATCAACACTAAGTTCTCATTCACACTTGGATCCATTTCTGGACCCTGTTCCATTTCTTGAATCCATCTGTCTACTGCTTTGCTAATACCATCCTATACCAAAGAGAGTAGATTTAGAGCAATGTTTCTTCGGACCAATCACATCAGAATTACTTTAGGAAATATTTAAAAGAAAGATTCCCCAGACATGTCTCTTCCCTTATGTATATTTTACAGTTTTTAAAAATAAAAAAAAAGGTGAGTACTGAGACTTAGACACTGGATTTGACAATGTGAAGGTCACTGCTGACCTTGAAAACAGCTATGGTTAAAGATCAAAGGCCAACTGAAAAGAGTTCAAGAACAGGAAGAGAGGGGTCCCTGTCATGGCTTAGCAGTAACAAACGCAACTAGGATCCATGAGGATGTGGGTCTGATCCCTGGCCTCAGTGCGTTAAGGATCCAGCGTGGCTGTGAGCTGTGGTGTAGGCCACAGACGTGGCTCAGATCCTGCTTGGCTGTGGCGTAGGCCAGCAGCTGTAGCTCCAACTGGACCCTTAGCCTGGGAACTTCCATTTGCCATGAGTGCTGCCCTTAAAATAAAAAATAAAAAGAATAGGAAGAGAGCTCCAAAGAGGTATAGAGAAATGAATAATAGGACAGGACAAAGTGAATCCTTTTGTTTTAAAAATAAGAGACAATATAGCTTCTCCACATACAGCTATGATCCAAAAGAGGAAAGGAAAGAATTACAGTCATTTCTCAGAATCCTTGGGGGACAAGTTCCAGGACCCCTCTCAGATGCTCCAATCCTCTACATAAAACGCAGCACTGTCAACTCTCCGTTTCCATGGATACAGAACCTATACTGTAGATACCAACGGCCTGTGTGCAGAAGAATCACATCCTTGGGTCAGAGAGAGGCTGAGATGTTGGTACCCAAGCGGAAGATGCTGGCCTTAGAGCAACAGGGACGCATGTGGGTCGGTAGAAGTGGTAACGGCAACTGGTGGAAGAACCCCTTGTGGGTGCTTCTCTATCAGAGTAACAGAAATAAAAAAAATCACTGGCTGAGAGGGAGGAAGAAAGGAAAGTGTTTTAAAAAAATAAGGAGAAAGTAAGTATGAAATAGTCATTTAGGACAACAGGAGAATCAATGGAGTAGGAGGAGACAGAGCAGGATCACCCAATAGCTCAAAAGGTCAGTAGTCGTGGATGTGAAGTCAGACTAAGCAAGTTGGTTGTGTGCTTCTCAGCCAAGGTCAGCTGACAGAGCGTAACATGGATCAGGCAGAGGGCTGAATTAACCAAGGATGGGATTTTATATTTCATAAGGCTAGTGCCAGAGCAAAAGAGGAAAGACTGTTTTCAAGGGAGTGAGTGTAATGACTACTGATCAGGGAATTTTAAGTTGAGAAAGGAAGGCCAGGAGGAGAGAAAAGGATTTGTGGAAAGGAGGTAGTATCAAAGGAATTAGATCCTAACTCGGGTTATAGAGCTGCTGGAGTAGAGGTGCTAAAGCAGAGTCTTAGAACCACAGGAGGTAATGAATTGTGGAGGGCATACAGCCATTGATCACGGAGAGGTCCAGATTACAGTGATGGAGAAAGAGGTAGGGTAGCAGAGGCAGACTGGACTATGAGATCATTTAAGGACAGGAGATCAGGACACTGAAAGGCTACGGTATTCAAAAGACTGAAACTGCTACCAAGAATCATGATATTAGTAGAACTGATACTCCACTATGTAAGGGATAATGGGACAGATGACGAAAACAAAAAAGAATTACAGTAAGTAGTACAGCCTGAAGGGAAAGCTTGGAAAGTGTGGCAGTATTATTTCAAAGGCAAAAATGTGTGTTTAAGTAACTAGATGAGGCTCAAGACAGAGCTGCTCATGCGAAGCACCAGTTAGCAAAGCAAAACTATGTTTCTACGCTCAGCTCTCCCAGAAAACGCAGATCAAGGTGAATCAATCAGCCTTGCCTGCTCAGCGTAAGTTACCTGAGTGGGATCCAACACCACCCTTTGCTCCATATACGGAAAGTCACTTTGCTCTAACCAATCAGCAAATGCCCAGTAGAACTTCATTGTTCCTGCTCACTGGGATCTATCCAAATCTCTTGCTTCCCATAGCTCTTTGGAGCTCCTTTCTACCTACTACATTGGATGCTGATCACTACCAGTTTAGTAAATTGTGGAAATTTTCTTTTAACTGAAAACAAAAAACAATCTAAAATCAAAGAATGACTGAAGAACTTAAACATCCCACAATGTGCATGTTTACGCAACCATTAAAAACAAGTTATACATGAAAGTTCCCATCACGGCTCAGAAGAAACGAATCCAACTTGTATCCATGAGGACGCAAGTTCGATCCTTGGCCTTGCTCGATGGGTTAAGGATCTGGCATTGCTGTGGCTGTGGTATATGTAGGCCAGCAACTACAGTTCTGATTCGACCCCTAGGCTGGGAACCTCCGTATGCCATCAGTGTAGCCCTAAAAAGACAAAAAAAAAAAAAAAACAGTTATATGTGCATACAATTAAACTGGAGGGACTTCCACACGTACCTTATTAATTCTTTAAAAATTTAAATGTGGCTATAATGTATAATGGGTCAAAGTACATTAATCTTCCACTAGGAAGATGAAAACAACTTCCACATTTTACTATACTCTCAGAACTGCTAATTAAAGAACAAGATGAGTCAAGTTTAACATTAAAAGAAAATGACCCATCATTATTTACACAATGATAGATTGGCTAACACTATATCTTTAAAATGAAATTGTGCGATTACAACTAGCTAGGTTCAAACACCTGAAATATGTTTTTAAAACATTTCATGTAAATGGTCAATTGTGTTATGTCAAAATAAGTTATTCACATCTTATATAACTTTACTTAGTTAACGACAAAGTATAAGGAAAATCTCTCCTTGTGTGGCCTGCATTATTTGAGAAGAACACAGGAGACTTGGAGAGACTGGAGGAAGAAGGAGGGTAGACAGGACTGTGTGTTACTGTCAGAAAACTGAAGACAGAGGGTGGGGTCTTGAAAAATAACTGTGCATAAAGTAATGATGATCAATGCCCACCTACAAAATCACCCTCAAAGAATATGCTTCAGAGGTATATGAAATTCTGATGTTAAAATTTTATGTTTTAAATTGTTACCAAGGAGTATTAGGAATATCATAGTCATACAACCTATTTTAACTTCCCATTTTTTTAAATGCTAAAAAAAAAAAAAAAAGCTACAAATCCTCACATGAAGTTTCCAGAGACAAAGTGTTTTAGTAACAGGAAAAAAAATGTAAATGCCTGAATTTATTGCAGGGAGCGGGGAGACAGTACGTTCCCTTGGGGAACAAATCCATACTAACATAGTACACGGTTCAACCTGCTTAGGTCTGGCTATGGCTATTTACAACGATAAACATCTCGTAGGCTCAGGAGAGGTGCAGCACCACAGTATCTCAACCCATCAACCTCCACAAACTGGAGGGCTCAACAGTGGAAATGGGAGACACTCTGAACTCTGAATCTAAGACCTCTGCAATATCCACAGGAGGGAAGAGGTCCATAATGCCATCAAACTCACTTTGCCAACTGAGCAGGGCTTCTACCACCCCACACTCACCCCCACTAAGAAGAGGTACCTGAAAGTTCAACTTTCAGAGCAGAGGAAGAGCCCCCACACTCAGAAATTCTCCTACAAATTCACTGGAGGCAAAGAAAGAGGAGGTGAGGAGAAAATGCTCCAGAGGGGGTATGCCGATATGCCACAGGCAATTTATTTCTTGGTTAATCTTGCCCACGATGCAAATCCTATCTTCTCTGTTTTCCTTGCAGCCTCCAAAATGCAAAAATGCATCAATACTATACAACTATCCATACCTGGAAAAAAATACACTCAGCATTTTATCTTTAATAAGGTGTAACTCAGTGGACTGCACAGCAACGGACACCAAGGAATCTGTATTTGCAGCATGAAATGTAACTAGAATTTTTCATCAAGCTTGCAATAAATAGGAAGCAATTCTAAGTACCAAGCAAGTTCTATGCAGGGATCTTTATATCATCTCATCTGTCACAAAAACAAAATTTCAAGCAGATTGTGCCCAAAGACACATCTAACAGATGAGGTAAAATTTTAACAAACATGTTTTGATTCCAAAGCCCACCCAAACTTTCTCATTTCCCCATACTCGCTAAACTCTAGGGTTAATATTATTAGTTTTAAAAGGGGGAGGGGAGGATAAAAAGCCCTTCACTATTTATAGATTCTCCTTTCCACTAAAGTCATGGTCATGTACAGTCTTACAGAAGCCGAAAGAGTCCCTGATAAATTATCCAAATTACTTATTTTAAAGTAAGAAACTAGGATCAAAAAAGTAGAAATACGTCCTTCTGAAAACTAGGCTCTGATGAGTTGTAATAGAAAATGTAACCAGCAACTTCGCTATCAGGAAAAGAGTTTCTTTAGAGGCAGGTCCTTCCCCTGATGAACATGTTTGCTTTTCTGCATCCCAATGTTAAGACCCCAATAAAAATATGAACAATAAATTTTTGCTTCAGGAGTATGATTTTAAAACATTCACTAACTGTATCCACCGCTGAAAGCAAAAACACACTCACACCCAACTGTAGGACAGTTTTTTTTCACTTCTTACAAATATCAACATACAAGATAATTTATTGTGTACAATTCAGTACTGCATTGATTCTCATTCTTTACTGAAAGAAAAAAGATTTGTTTTCTAAAACTAAAGTATTAACACAATCTTTAACAACTCTAAAATGTTGACCCTACAGCTATTACCGTTCTATGAATGAAATTAGACTGTGGGACTGAAAATTAAGCTCATTAATCCATGTAAGTACTTCCTTAATACAACGAATTAAAAAGGTCAAGAAATTCTAGATTAGAAAGTCTATTAAAGACATTTTTAGAGTATCGAGTCATATTACCACCTGGATCAACTGAACTCTCAATTCACAACAAAGAAATCTGATGAGGAAATAATAGTTTGATCTTTTTCTTTTTAAGAAAACTATGAAGCTTATATTTATTCTAACCTCAGAAAATCAAATTCTGACCCTAACGCATATTAGAAGTGAGAGAGGAAGAAAGGTAAGGAAAAAAAAGGGAATAGGAGAAAGGGGAAGGGAAGGAGGAAGGAAAATTCAAGACTTTGCCATAAATATATTTAAATTAAAAACTGAAAAGCAGGAGTTCCTGTTGTGGCTCAGTGATTAATGAACCCAACTAGTATTCATGAGGATGCAAGTTCAATCCCTGACCACGCTTAGTGGGTTAAAGATCCAGCACTGCCGTGAGCTACGGTTTAGGTCATAGATGTGGCCTGGATACTGCACTGCTGCGGCTGTGGCATAGGCCAGTAGCTACAGCTCCGATTCAACCCCTGGCCAGGAACTTCCATATGCTACAGGTGCAGCCCTAAAAAAAAAAAAAAAAAAAGAAAAAAAAAAAATTGAAAAGCAGTTTAAAAATAACCAATCCCATTAAAAATCATGTCAAAAAAAAATACCTAGGAATAAACTTAACCAAGGAGTTAAGTTTACATGCTAAATACTATAAAATGCCAATAAAGGAAATTAAAGATGATTCAAAGAAATGCAAAGATATCCCATGCTGTTGGATTGGAAGAATATTGTTAAAATGGCCATACTATCCAAAGCAATCTACAGATTTAATGCAATCCCTCTAAAAATACCTGTGACTAGAACTTGAGCTAATAATACTAAAACTTATATGGAACTACCAAAAAAAAAAAAAAACTGCCAAAGCAAATCTGAGGAAAAAGAGAAAACCTGGAGGTATAACACTTCCTGACTTCAGACAACAGTACAAAGCTATAATAATCAAAATAGAATGGTATTGGCACCAAAAATGAACATATGGATTCAATGGAACAGAATACAGAGCCTAGAAATAAACAAACCTATGGTCAATTAACCCATGACAAAGGAGGCAAGAACATACAACAGAGAAAAGACAATCTCTTCAGTAAGTGGTGCTGAGAAAGCTGGATGGCTACTTCTAAATCTATGACATTAGAACACTCCCTCATACGATATACAAGAATAAACTCAAAATGGTTTAAAGACCTAAATTAAGACATGACACCATAAAACTCCTAGAGGCTAACACAGGTAAAACACTGACATAAATCATGGCAATATTTTTTTTAGCTCAGTCTCTCAAGGCAAATGAAATTAAAGCAAAACAAAAGACAAATGGGACTTAATCAAACTTAAAGCTTTTGTGCAACAAAGGAAACGTAAGCAAAACAAAAGACAACCCACAGATGAGAGAAAATATCTGCAAACTATCTGACCAACAAGGGGTTAATATCCATAGTATACACAACAGCTCATACAACTCAATATAAAAAAAAAAAGACAACCCCATCAAAAAATAGGCAGAAGATTTAAACAGACATTTCCCAAAGAAGACACACAGATGGCCAACAAGTACATGAAAAGATGCAGATCAAGACCACAGTGAACTATCATCTCTAGTGTGTCAGAATGGTCATCATCAAAGAGTCCACAAATAATTAATGCTGAAGAAAGTGTGGAGAAAAAGGAACCCTCCTACGCTGGTGGGAATGTAAATTGGTACAGCCACTCAGTATGGAGGTTCCTTAAAAAACTAAAAATAGAGTTGCCATATGATCCAGCAATCCCACTCCTGGATATATATCCAGAAAAGATGAAAATTCTAACTTGAAAAGATGCACGTTACCTCAGTGTTCACAGCAGCACTATGTACAATAGCCAGGACGTGGAAGCGACCTAAATGCCCAACAGAAACTGGTTTAAGAAAATGTGGTATGTGTGTGTGTGTGTATACATTTTTTTCATATACATATAATATATATTCATATATGTATGAATATTACTCGGCCATAAAAAAGAATGAAATATTGCTATCTGCAGAAACACAGATGGATGGCTAGATGGACCTAGAGAATATCAACTAGGTGAAGAAAGTCAGAATAAGTCAGTCAGATAAAGATGAGTATCATATGATAGCACTTATAAGTAGAATCTAAAAGTATTACAAAGAGATCTACACAAAACAGAAACAGTCTGATATATGAAATAAGGTACCAAAGAGGAAGTGGGGGGATAAATTAGGAGTATGGGATTAACAGATACAAGGATTTACTCTATAGCACAGGGAACTACATTCAATATAGTAACCTATAATGGAAAATAATCTGAATATATTATATATTCAGTTTTATACACACATACACACACATGTAAACTGAATCACTTTGCTATACACCTGAAAGTAAAACAATATTGTAAATCAACTATGCCTCAATTAAAAACACACTAAATTAAAACTTAAAGAAAAAGCAAATAATATATATAATTAGAAGTTATAAGTATGCTGTGTAAATATATATAACTGGAAGAATGATCCATATCACCACTAACATTATATCAACTTCATTATTTGTACTATCTGAATGTTAAATAAGGATAAGGTTTAAATACGCACTTCCTTTAGTCAATCTTAGTCTTTTACTGTATTTTATTCATATGATCTTATTTACCTTTTTAAATTATTTACATAAAATATTTTCTTTACATAAATTCTCATTTTACCACTAATAAAGTTTTTGTTTTAAAACAGGCTTCAAAAAGCTACTCTGATAAAGAGCTGTCTTCCCTTTTCTTTACTCCACTCTCCAGTGCACCCAGTTTTCTGACCTCTGAAGCTTTTCTATAAATGTTCAAAAATTAGACTGTTTTAAAAATAGAAGGCATAAGAGAAAGGAATCCACCTTCAATAGCTATGAGAAATATTTGGCCTGACTCTAAGAAACCTTTTCGTGTTAAGCCAAGGGAGTAGCAAACCTGCTGCGTCCCCATTTCCTTTCAAACTTCTAATCTAGATCATTTTTACTTATTTATTTGTCTTTTGTCTTATTAGGGCCACACCCGCGGCATATGGAGGTTCCCAGGCTAGGGGTCCAATCGGAGCTGTAGCTGCCGGCCTACGCCACAGCCACAGTAACAGGGAATCTGAGCCTCATCTGCAACCTACACCACAGCTCACGGCAACACCAGATCCTTAACCCACTGAGCGAGGCCAGGGATCGAACCCGAACCCACAACCTCATGGTTCCTAGTCGGATTCGTTTCTGCTGAGCCACAACGGGAACTCCCTAGATCATTTTTAAATACCAATGAAAATTTTCTGAATAATCCCTCTTGTGCACAACTATACGCACAAATAATACTTTCTGCTGCCATCTAAATGTGGAATACTGAATTGACTAAGTCCTAAAGGCCATCAAAACTTGTCCACTCCATAAAATATTTAAATAGGAATCACTAGAATCCTGGGCAGTATTTCCCTTTTTTAAAATAAATATAATTGAACATAACAAAACAAACAACAAAAAAAAGTGTAGTCAACTTGCTATGAATCTATAACACAGATTTAAAACACTATTTAATAGCAATGATAATAGGTCTATACTTATTCATTTCCAATTCTATTTGTTAATGTTCTCTTTCAAATTCCACAAGTCCTTTTTAGGGGGAATACTAATAAACAGCATTAAAATGAAATTCTAATCAAAATCTACTTCTCCAGAGTTCCTAAGGAGTTTTAAATGCTTCAACCTAACAATTACAAAGGATATGTACACATATGAATCAGGTCAATTTTTACATCATTTAAGTGACAGACCTTGTAGTTCCCAAATGTGAAGAGGTGGGGTTCTAAGTTTTAGAATTCAAGACACTGGGATTCCCAAATAGTCCATGAAATTCCATTTACTCTATAATATAGTTAACCTATATAAAATGATGAATTTCCTTTCCCCTTTACACGTTCATCTGACCATGTCTAGGCAAAATTATAAGAGACAAAGTTACCTTTGTCACTTTGCCATAGCATTTCTCTCATGTACTGCCTCCCTCCCCTGCCCTAAGGAGATGTGCCAAAACTCCAAAACCACTTCTTTGTCTACCCCAGTCTAGCTGACCTGACCCTCAATAAAGGCAATATTAACTGCAGTCACTTATATAAATGCTTTACCTACTGTGTAATACAGAGTAAGTTAACTTTGCAATTTCAATTTAATTATAAATCTAAACTCTGTTGAACTATTCTTTGCTAGAAATTTAAAGTTTCAGGTTTCAGTAACCCATTAATCACTGAAAGAAATTTCTAGAGGAATTCCAGTCATGGCTCAGCAGTAACAAACCCAAATGGTGTCCATGATGACGTGGGTTCGCTCCCTGGCCTCACTCAGTGGGTTAAGGATCTGGCGTTGCTGTGAGCTGTGGTGTAGGTTGCAGACGCGGCTCGGATCCCGCGTTGCTGTGGCTGTGGCATAGGCTGGCGGCTACAGCTCCTGTTAGACCCCTAGCCTGGGAACCTCCATATGCCGTGGGTGCGACTTTACATAAAAAAGGCAAAAAGACAAATAAATAAACAAACAAACAAACAAACAAATAAATAAATAAATAAAAATAAAAACTCTCAGGATATCTGATCCTTAAATTCCTTTTTTTTTTTTTCCTTCATGGCCACAATTGTGGCATATGGAAGTTCCCAGGCGAGGATTCTAATCAGCCTTCCAGCTGAGGCCTACACCAAACCAACACCAGATCCATGCCACATCTATGACCTACGCCGCAGCTCGTGGCAACACTGGATCCTCAGCCCACTGAGTGAGGCCAGAGACCAGAGCCGCATCCTCACAGAGACGACATCAGGTCCTTAACCCGCTGAGAACTGTTGGTTCTTAAATTCTTGCCCCCAAATTTCACAAACTCTAATTCACTTCAGAAACCACAGTAAGGAAAGAATAAAACTATAACAACTACATCTAACTAACAGGCAGACCTTACTACAGGTTTACAAAAAAATCCACTGCTGTTTTCCCGGCCTTGAACCTACGATTTCTGCTTAAATGTCAAGGCAGAAATTTTAAACACAAATTTGAAATGATCATCACATGTCTAAATTGGAAAAAAAAAAAAAGTCTAATTAGTACTAAACTTTGCAAAATAAAGAGGACACAGTTCAAATTCTTGCAGAGATACTTAATGAAATTCAAATTAAGGAAGCTATATAATATTGTTGAATACAGTGGCTTAATGTTCCAGTGGGCTTATTTTGAATTAAAATTAGTAAAAAAGCTACCTTCTCATAAGTTTCATAATTCTCCAATCACAAAATGGAAAGAAAATTTTTTCTTTGATAGTTTACCCCCATTTGTTTTAAATTCATACATTTTACACCTAATAACAGAAATTTTGTAGTCAAAAAAATTTAGCATTTTACCAGTTGACAATGGTAGGAGGTGCTGGTGCCTTCAAGATATGCGCCTTTGTTTCACTACCTGTCAAAACAAACACATGAAGACAAGCATTACCACTCCTGGTCTGGTTAATCAGAGCCAAAGATCAACTTTTTCCTGGAGATATTTCTGCTTCCAACCTCATAGGATCAAACCTGCATCCCTCATGGATACCAGCCAGTTGTTACCACCAAGCCACAATGGGAACTCTTTGTTTTGTTAATTATTTTAATGTGACATATCCTAGTATTGTACCTAGTACCCTCAATAAATGCTGAGTCTCCTCAACAAAGATTTACTGATCCATACAGCTTTGGCCAAGTGGACAAGAAGAAAAGAAACTGTAGGCAGCCGTAGTACTTACAAAAGCTTATTCAATAAAAGGGCAACTTTAGAGAATTCTAAGTACTTGCTGTAGGCTGATAAACGACCTCAAAGCTATGGGGCCCTAATCCTGGGAACCTGTCAATGTTACCTTATCTGGAAAGGGGTCTTTGCAGATGTTAGTAAATTAAGGCTTTAGAGACGGGGCAACAGTACGTGATTATCCAGTGGGCCCTAAACGCCATCACCCAGTGTCCTTGCAAAAGAGAGGCAGCAGATGATTTGACACATACAATGAAGGCAAAGGGAAGACTGGGCAGAGAGATTTGAAGGTACTGGCCTGGAAGCCTGGGGTGGTGCCAGGGACTGCAGCACTCACAGCCACTGAAGAGGCTCGACCAGCTTCTTCTCTAGAGCCTCTGGAAGGAGCCCAGCCTTGACGATCCTGTGATTTCATCGCCAGTAACACTGATTCAAACTTAAGGCTAACTCTAAGAAAATAAATTCCTGGAGTTCCTATCATGGCGCAGTGGAAATGAATTCAACTAGGAACCATGAGGTTACGGGTTTAATCCCTGGCCTTGCTCAGTGGGTTAAGGATCTGGCATTGCCATGAGCTGTGGTGTAGGTCACAGACATGGCTCAGTTCCTGTGTTGCTGTGGCTGTGGTGTGGCTGTGGCGAAGGCCGGCAGCTACAGCTCCAATTAGACCCCTAGCCTGGGAATCTCCATATGCCGCTAGAGTGGCTCTAAAGAAGACCAAAAAAAAAAGAAAAGAAAAGAAAAAGAAATTCCTGTTGCTTGAAGCCACCAAATCTGTGGCGTGACAACAGCTCTGGGAAACACTGTACCTCACTGCCAGTGCCCTGTGTGCCATGCTAAATGGTAAGTGGTTTTGACATTATCCAGATATCTGAAGAGCCATTTGGATTTTTATGCAGGAGAATGGCATCTGATCTGTTTCAAAATATCAAATCTGGTGCTAACATCAAGAATTTATTGATTAAAAAAACAAAAACTAGACGTTCCCATCATAACACAGCAGACACAAATCCAACTAGGAACCACGAGGTTGCGGGTTCGACCCCTGGCCTCACTCAGTGGGTTAAGGATTCAGCATTGCCATGAGCTGTGGTGTAGGTCACAGGTGCAGCATGGATCTGGCATTGCTGTGGTTGTAGTGTAGGTCAGCAGCTGTAACTCCAAATCAACCCCTAGCCTGGGAACCTCCATATGCTGCAGCCCTAAAAAGACAAAAGACAAAAAAAAAAAAAAAAAAAAAAAAAAAAAAAAAAAAAAAAAAAAAAAAAAAAAAAAAAAAAAAAAAAAAAAAAAAAAAAAAAAAAAAAAAAAAAAAAAAAAAAAAAAAAAAAAAAAAAAAAAAAAAAGCAAAGAGAAAGAAAAGAAAGAAAGGGAAAATAAAAAAATGAGGTGGGGAATATTTTCCCAAAAACGAAAGCAAAGCAATTAAAGAATAGGATGTTAAAAAAGATTTTTTTAATTAGGTGTCAAATTAATCTAAAAGACCAAGTTTCACTAAAAGGAATATTAGAAAGAACAAAGGAAGAGGAAGAAATTACTGAAACATTCGGCAATCCCAGAGTTGATGAACACTAGTCTTCACATGGAAAATGCTGGCCAAGTACGGAGCAATGAATGTTGGGGGAGGGGGGAATATGAATTGGGAGAAAAAAAATAACTATAGATACAGCATTGAAAATTCTCAGAGCACCAACTATATGAATACCATAAAAGCTTGCAAAAAACAAAAACTACATAAATAAAGTGATTCTATAATTAAACAACAAAGAAGGGTACTTTGGAGAGTAAAAGCATGTACTATTATAAGATATATTTGAAGATGTTCCAGACAAACCAGGATGTATATTCACCCTTCCTCTCAAGGACTGAGAATCATCCTGGCAGATGTCTCCATAATACTAGAAGCTAAAAGGCCATGAATGAAGTTTTGAAGGGAAATTTTAATCTAGAATTCTACTCCCAAATAAATTCCTGATCAACTGGGTAGAAGAAAGACATCTTCAGACATGCAAGGGACTCAAAAAATTTGATTCCACCAGCACACCCTGCTAAGATATTACTCTAAAAAGTCTTGCACAGTTTTATCATTTGACATAAAAATTTAGAGATAACTATTAAGCCAGAATTGGTCTAAGTTTCATAATCTATTTCACAAGAGCTACATCCCACACGTTACATAAGAGGTAGTCCCACAAGACTGTTCCCCACTTGATAGGTACAAGACTCTGGCCAGCTGTAAATAGAGATTCCCACGAAATCTGTCCTCAGGTTCAATAATTTACTAGAATGGCTCACAGAACACAGGGACACTGATTACTCATATTCAGTGCTTTATTACAGAGGATGCAATTTACAAACAGGCAAATGGAAGAGATGCACAGGACAAAGGATGGGGAGGAGAGGATGCAGCAGAGCTTCCAAACCCTCTCTGGGTGCGTCACCTTGCCAGCACCTGGATGGAAAATGTTCACCAACCCGGAAGTTTCCTGAATATCCTCTTGTTCAAGAGTTTTAATTGAGCTCAGTCTCCAGTCTCCTCACTCCTTGCAGGAGGTCAGTGAGTTGAACTCGAGGTTCAATCCCTCTATCGTTCTTTCTGGTGACCTACCCCACCCTGAGGTGCGCTAGAGAGCCCATCCTAAGTCACTATATTAGCATAAACTCAGGTAGGAGCTAAAGCAGCTTTTATGAATAACAAAAGAAACTCCTAACAATCACGAAATTTCAGGTGTTCTTAGGCCCCCAAGAGTGGGGCCATAAAAAATTTTTTGTATTATACCACAGAACTCTTATTATTATTATTATTATTATTATTATTATTTGTCTTTTTGCCTTTTTTATCTAGAGCCGCACCCGCGGCATATGGAGGTTCCCAGGCTAGGGGTCTAACAGGAGCTGTAGCTGCCAGCCTTCGCCACAGCCACAGCAACTCGGGATCCGAGCCGCGTCTGCAACCTACACCACAGCTCACGGCAATGCCGGATCCTTAACCCACTGAGCAAGGCCAGGGATCGAACCCGCAACCTCATGGTTCTTAGTCGGATTCGTTAACCACTGAGCCACAAAGGGAACTCCCACAGAACTCTATTATTATCACTAGTAACATTTATTATTATCACTAGTAACATTAACAGTTTAAGTGGGAGGGAAAGGTGCAATCCTGTCGGCATGTGGGGTTTTTTAAGTATTTAAGAATAGACAAAAACACCTCACGAATTTCTCCTAGCCCCAACATCCACCTCTGAAGCTATCAGTCTATTCTCTGTATCTATAAGCTTAGGTTTATGTCTCTTTTAAAAGTCCATATATAAAAAAAATTATATGGCATCTGTCTTTCTGAGTTATTTCATTTGTTATAATAACCTTGGGGTCCATCCGTGTTGTCAAAAAATGGCGAGATTTCATTCTTTTTGATGCCTGCATGACAGTCCATTGTGTATAATACATCCACTGGTGGACACATAGGTGTTTCTATATCTTGGCTACTATAAATAGTGCTGCAAGGAATGTAGTAAGGCATCTATATTTTTAAATTACTGTTTTCATTTCCTTCAGATGAATACCCAGGAGCAGAATTGCTGAATTACATGGTAGCGCTATTCTTAATTTCTTGAGGAACTTCCCGTTTTCCATGTGGAGGCACTGATTTATATCCCCACCAAGAGGGCACACGGGTTCCCTTTTCTCCACATCCCTGCCAACACTTTTTACTTCTCGTCTCTACGATAACAGTCATTCTAACAGGTATGAAGCAGTATCGCACTGTGCCTGTGCTTTGCATTTCCCTGCTAACTAATGATGTAGAGCATCTTTTCATGTGTTTGTTGGTCCTCTGAATGTCTTCTTCGGAAAAATATCTACTTGGATCTTCTGTCCATTTTTCAATCAGTTTTTGTGGTTGTTTTGTTTGGGTTTTTTTGTTGTTGTTTTGATTTTTGTTTTGTCCACTGAGCTGTATGAGTTTTTATATATTTTGTAATATTAGCCCCTTATCAGATACATGACTTGCAAGTATTTTCTCCCATTCAGAAGGCTGCCTTTTCATTTTGATGATGTTTCCCTTACTATACAAACACTTTTTAGTTGGATATAGTCCCCACTTATTTATTTTTGCTTTTTTGCTTTGCTTTTGGTGGCAGATTCAAATAAATCATCTCCAAGACCTATATCAAGGTGCATACCACCTGTGTTTGTTTCTAGGAATTTTACAGTTTCTGTCTTACATTCATGTCTTTAGATTTACTTTGAGTTAATTTTTACGGTTTAAGACAGTGGGTCCAGTTTTATCTTTTGTGTGTGACTATCCAATGTTCCCAACTAAAAGGAATTTCTTATTCAGAAACAAAAATTCAACTTAATAAAACTAACAGAAACCATCATATTCAAATTTCCATTGAAGTCAGATACAAGACAAGGAGGCCAGCTTTGACTATAAATTGTTGTACACTGTTAAGAAGGCCCTAGCTCTGTAGCCACTAAAGACATGGAGCGAGTAAACAAAGTGTGGCTTGTGCAAACTGAGATGTGCTCTAAATGTAAAATATACATGGAACTGCAAAGACTCTGTATGAAAGAAACATAAAACATCTCATTAATAATCTTTATATTGATTTTATGTTGAATACATTGGATTAAAACATATTAAAGTTACCTGTTCCTTCTTAGTGTATTTAAGATGCCTACAAGGAATTTAAATTACAGATATGGTTCATTGAAGCTCTAACTTCATTTCTTATGGACAGCACTGCAGCCTAGCCAATGAAATGATGGAAAAAGGAAATGAGTATGAATGCTGGAAAAGGAGAGACAATTTGCAGATAATTAATGTTTGACAGGAAAATCCAAAAGTCATCTGAAAACTATCCAATGAGAGAGAAAGTTCACTAAGATATCTGCATGCTAGGTAAATTACAAAAACCAAAGGTTCATCCTCATAATAACCAGTTAGAAAATTTAAAAGATCGTGTGTCTCTGTGTGTATAATGCTACTGATAGACACAAAGACAGACTAGGTCCTGGGTAGAAAGGATAAATATAATTCCACCAAAATTAACCTATAAACCAAATAAAAATCCCAATACAAATCCTATTAGGACTTTAACTGTTAACTCTGTATGATTACTTGATATATTAATTCCACAGTTTATCTAGAAGAAAATATTTCAAGATTAGCTAATAAAATCTAAGAACAAGAACACTTAGTACAAACCAGCCCATTAGATGTCAAAATTAACCCTAATTGTTCTCATACAGAATTTTAAAAAACAGAAATAGTCATGGGACATTTATACTTGACGATGGTAGTATTTCAGATCAATAAGTGAAAGACGATTCAATAAATTAAGCTGCATCAAGGAAAGAACCAGAACTGAGCCAATGGCGGGAGTTCCCTTCGTGGCTCAGTGGTTAACGAATCCGACTAAGAACCACGAGGATGCGGGTTCGATCCCTGGCCTTGCTCAGTGGGTTAAGGATCCGGCGTTGCCATGAGCTGTGGTGTAGGTTGCAGACGCGGCTCTGATCCCGTGTTGCTGTGACTGTGGCGAAGGCCGGCAGCTACAGCTCCTGTTAGACCCCCAGCCTGCGAACCTCCATATGCCACGGGTGCGGCTCTAGATAAAGGCAAAAAAAGACAAAACAAAACAAAACAAAAAAGAACTGAGCCAATGCCTGAATGTGAGTCCGAGAATACTGAGGAACACAACCCTGAAGCAAGCAATTGGCCTAGCAATACCTTATTTCCACAGCTCCCATGTCCCAAAAAGGATCTGTCCCCAAGTATTTTTTCTAATTATAAAACTATCTCCGGGACTCTCACGGTAACCCACACAGCCCACACTGCCTAGCTATGGCTATGATGGGAAGAAAAGCACCAGTTCTGTTTGAACTATGTGATGCCATGTCGCCGCCACCTCTACCCCAGGGTATGGGCATCCACAGGGATCCAGCAGCCTATGACCTGTGAGGCTGTATCCATGGTACATATGTGATGGTTCGATAATATTCTCTCTAGGAGTTCCCTGATGGCCTAGCAGTTAAGGATTGGCATTGCCATTGCTGTGGTTCAGGTTTGATCCCTGGCCTGGGAACTTCTGCATGACACAGGTGTAGTCAAAATAATCACTATCATCATCGTCTCTCTAGAACTTGGAACTGGGATTAAATAAAAAGAATTAAAAGAAGCTAGAAGGACTGCCAAAGCAAATTCAACCTTCAAGATTCAGCTGAAATCCCTATGTGAAGTTTTCCTTGGTCCCACAGACAGGAGCTTAGTCAGTCTCTCTGCTCTGATTCCTCCCTCCACTCCTGCCTAACACACAGAGGCATGAACGGGCAAAGAATGAGGAACTGCAAGTAGACTGAGATAGTTGGAACCTAGGAAATGTGGAGAAAGAAATGAAAAAGGAATACAGAAACATGTACCAGACAGAATGAGATAGGCTTTTAAACAAGGCACTTGACCAAATCTGTTTTTTCAGAATGATTACTTGGGTCAACAAAGAAAACAAATCAGCAAGGATTCCAAGTATGTACTTATTACAACAGCCCAAGTGAAAGATAATGAGTTCCAGGGTTTAGAGCAGTACATACATAAGCAGCAGGACACACTGCCTGTTACAGATTTTTCTGAGTTAAAATTAACAGCATATGGTAAGATGCAAAGATCAATCTTTGAAGATTAAAGTCAACATTCCTAGAATGTTGGATAACTTACAATAGATAAGAAGAATACAGGACTCAGGCTCCAGACAGAGTTGATGAAGCTGATTTTTTGGCGGGGGGAGGGGGGTAGTTCCTGGGCTAGGGATCAAACCTGAGCCACAGCTGTGACAATGCCAAGTCCTTAACCACTAGGCCACCAAGAACTCCAGAAGATGCAGATTTTAGAATCATCATAGACGCTATCCATATTAGAGTCAAAACCAAGGATTTCCTCAAAAACAGTGTATTCAGTTATAAGATAAAAGGATTAAAGAAAGGCAAACATTAGAAAAGCCAGCCAGAGGGTAAAGAAACTAACAGCAGTGACCTAGAAGCCAAAGGCAGGTATGAGGATCAATGAGGACACTGTCAGGAGCATCAAAGGCTATACAAGCGGTTATGACATGAAAGTACAACAATCATCTGACCTGGCCTGAGACAATCCATCACGCTTTCTTGCCTTTTTTATCACATAATTTTTAAATTATATCTGTACATACTATTCAACCAGTGAGCTATGCAAATGTATACCAACAGTAAGCCTACTCTTTCAGAATTCCTGGGCTCCCACTAATAAATGTATTCTAGTCATTTTGATATCAAGTTCCTAGCCTTCCAAAACTTTCCTAGTACTATGTTCAAATCTTCCAACTCTTTATTTTTTGGCCACACCTGTGGCACCTGTTAAGTTCCTAACAGCAGCTGCAACGTGCATCACAGCTGCAGTAATACCAGATCCTTAACCCACTGTGCACACACAGCAGGAACTCAACTCAATTTAATAAACACTTACTATCTCATGTCCACTGCTGGACTAGGTGACAGGGATGCAAAGATTGATTCCATCAAATTATACGTGTACCTTCCATATGCTTCTATATATGGTGTGCATCAGTGAATAAAACACGAATATCCCTGCCCTCATAGATGCTCTCTTTCTATATTAAACAGCTACTCTCCCTTAAGGAGCCACAAGGAAACATATTATGCTTTAGACTTACCTAAAAAGAAAAAACAGCAAATACATTTATTTCATAATGCAATTTGCAAGTAATAACAAGAAACACAAAACTACATTTAATTACTTATTGTTAACATGCCTGTCCTCTGGTATCATACAATATAAACAAATACTAAGTTAAACATACACAGTCAGCTCTCAGTTATCTGCAGGTAAATTATCTGTGCATATGAAGAGCAAATCCCTAACACTGACTCATCTTTCTGGGTTACGTCCCATCCAAATTTCTATCGTGATCTTTTCACATATGAGACAGTATAAGAATATACAGCTTAAGACTTTCACAAAGTAACTCAAATCATTATACATGCCAGTTTTACTATGTCTACCATTTTTCAAATGAACTTGCAGAAACATTCTCCCTAAATCCAATATCCTTCAATCATTTCCCAGAGCCACATAACCTAAGCTCTTCAACCCCATGCCCAATTCATTTATAAACCTGCCTCCAAACTAATAAGCCTCCAAGCATAGACCCAGCTTTTATGTACAAGCTCACAGTCTCTAAACTTTAAGGATCAAAAAAAAGCCCCTTTTAGTAAAACTGCTGGCATTTCAAATATGTGTACCTTTAAAACTGTATATCTGTATTATTGTTCTAGCACACTGTCAACACTATAAATCATACATAAAATATGAAATTTTTTTAAAAATTTTAACATTTCCTTCCAGAACCGCAGAGATGGGTTACATACACACACTGGAGCACATGTACGCTTGCAAGACAAACACCATCCTTATCTTAAGGGAACTGAAGCTTAGAGGTTAAGTAATTTGCTGTGGTCACAAAACTAGAATGAGGTAGTCTCTGATTTGGGAAATCAAGTAACAATGTGGTCACAAAGCTCAAGCCCTCCAACACTCCTCTCTAAAACCACACCAATCTCATTCCTTATACCTGGGGTCCCTTGAGCTCCCTCTCTTACCTCACACCTCACTCCCAACCAGCCACTACCTCTCACAACCCTCCCACCTCAATATGCTGTTGGAGAAAACAGCTATTCTTTTTATGCCCCAGGAAGTGATGTAAAACTAAACATTTTGAATTTTGAAGGAGAGTACTAAACAGGAGAGTCTAAACAGTCATCAGTCTGGAAGTTAAGCCTAGTTTCAGAGTAAATGATGAATACAAATTTTTAAGCCTATGAACACACTAACTAGCAATATATAATGCTATAGTACGAAGGGAAAATGACCTAGGGAAGTATTAATTGTTCGTTATAAAAAACAATGATCCCATGTATTATGGTCCATGTGATGTAATTCCAATTAATGTCAATTCTCTTTACATTAAAATGTCAAGTACAGTTCCAAGGTTAATTCTCTATGGTTCACTCCGGTTTTCTATAGAACTAAAACTCCTTGCTTCTTTCTTTCTTTCTTTCTTTCTT
The DNA here is from genome assembly GCA_004024745.2 of Catagonus wagneri. NCBI lineage: Eukaryota > Metazoa > Chordata > Mammalia > Artiodactyla > Tayassuidae > Catagonus > Catagonus wagneri. The sequence continues at coordinate 4,219,998 of PVHT021183688.1, forward strand.
TATTTGTTTATTGCTTTTTAGGGCCATACCTGCGGCATATGGAGTTTTCCAGGCTAGGGGTCGAACTGGAGCTACAGCTGCCAGTCTACGCAAAAGCCACAGCAACGCCAGATCCCAGCCGCGTCTGCAACCTACACCACAGCTCACAGCAAAGCCAGATGGTTAACCCACTGAGCGATGCCAGGGATCAAACCTGCAACCTCATGGGTCCTAGTCAGATTCGTTAACCGCTGCACCCGTGATGGGAACTCCTCCTTGCTTCATTTTAGACAGAACTCAACTACACCATCCTTCCCCCAAACAGGAGGTATCAAGACCAGAGATCAAGGAGTTCCCGTCGTGGCAAAGCGGTTAACAAACCCGACTAGGAACCATGAGGTTGCGGAGTCGATGCCTGGCCTCGCTCAGTGGGTTAAGGATCCGGCGTTGCCATGAGCTATGGTGTAGGTCGCAGAGGCGGCTCGGATCCCGCTTTGCTGTGACGTAGGCCAGCAGCTGTAGCTCCAATTAGACCCCTAGCCTGGGAACCTCCATATGCCACGGGTGCAGCTCTAGAAAAGCCAAAAAAAAAAAGAAGGAAGAAAATGGAAGAAGCAGATTATGGCATCCAAAACTGCTTTACATTCCTGATCCAAAAAATTCTAAAAGGGCAATGTTAATGATTCCTGTGAAAGAATGTTAAAGGAGAATGCACTCTGAAGTATTTGTATTCAAGTACAAGAAGAACATTCTAGTTCAATTCTCTCAAATTAGTTTTGTTACTTCTTACATTCCCCTCTATAAAAACACGGTTTTGAGGGAGGTGGTTTTTTTGGGGGGTTGGGGGGATAAGTTATGTGTAATAAAAATAGATATAAACAATGTTCCTAAATGTCATCACAACTCCTTTCCAGATATAATCACTCCTTCAGAGGTACCTTACAAACTTCAAGCCAAAATGTCGCCCCAGAGAGGAGATGCAGCGACTGGACCCTAGAATGAAAACGCCTGTAATGAGTTACAGCGCACACTTAAGCTCATCTGTGAAGTAAGAATGACAAAAAAAAAAAAAAAAAAGAACCTATCTCATAAAATTGAAAAAAAAAAAAAATCAGATTAGCACTTGGCCAGAAGAAGTACTACTGTAAAGGTGCAGCTATCACCCTTGACTGGAAATTTAAAGAAAAACCAGGCTTGGGGTTCCCTTCGTGGCTCAGTGGTTAACAAATCCAACTAAGAACCACGAGGTTGCGGGTTCGATCCCTGGCTTTGCTCAGTGGGTTAAGGATCCGGTGTTGCCGTGAGCTGTGGTGAAGGCTGCAGACGCGGCTTGGATCCCACGTTGCTGTGGCTGTGGCAAAGGCCGGCAGCTACAGCTCCTGTTAGACCCCTTGCTTGGGAACCTCCACATGCTGCAGGTGCGGCTCTACATAAAAAAAAGGCAAAAAAGACAAAAAAAAACAGGCTTTATATTAAAATAAATATGATTTTAAGTGTGATTACTTTCCAAATTAAATAGGGAATAGAAAAGCTGACCACAACAGGACAAATGAGCAGCTTTTCACCTCTTGAGCAATCAATGTTAGAATAGCAAGTTAAGCTTTTTATTTTTCTAACAACATTCTTTGGTATCGTTATACAACATCTCCAGGGTGTACATATCTGTGTACATACACAACTGGTACAGATTCAAGGTGAAACATTCTATTCCCTGGCTCCCGTGCTCATCTGACAAAAGTCCAACCATAATGGAAACTGGGCTGCTACCTTCACTGCAAAGTCTCCCCTTTTTCCTGCTCTGCTTTGTTTCTAAGAGCTATACCACAATGTAATACACCTGCTCTGACACCTCCTTCCCTCACACCATGTACTGTTCACACACTTCCTTTCACGAACCCCGAGTTCCTTGAGAACAGCAACCCTCTTAACCATTTTCAAATCCCCAGTGACTTACAATATATGCAGTAAAGAATGCATGAATGAATAAATCAATGTGCTATATATAACCTCATAACAAATACCGTCACAAACAAGTAGAAAACTATAGTTGGAGGCAATTTGTCCAAAAGTTTGGTTAATATTTAGGTATCTTCAGTTCTAAATAAGAAACAGCAGCTCAGTTTAAGCCCAATGAATCATCCACCCATTCCTTATTCCTCAAAATGGGAAACGTTACAAGAAAACAGTCAGTAAAAAGAGAAGTTAAATTCTTAAATAAAAAGAATTAAGGCACTTAAAATGTCAGGAAAACAGAAGCAGTCAGACCTTTCTTGTGGAACTAAAAATAGCACACAGGGAAGACATCACAAGATTTAATATTTATAATGTCTTCTTAGAAAAGAAATGATCATCAAAAGTCAGATAAAAGTATATACCATATTAAGGTGGCTAAAAAGTAAGACCAAGTTACATGTTAAATCAATTGCACACAACACTTTGCAGTAAGGTTTTCTAAAAACTGTCATGAGTTAGTGAAAACTGAGCTGATTTTTAAGAATTTAACAGTTCTTCTCAATTTTCTAGAAACTGCTCAGGGCTCCATAATAAGGGACTGACTCCTGTCAGGTGTTACTGCAGAGGAAGTGTCCCTTGTTCCAGCACAGGCCTCCCTTGCTTTGGACTCTCATCCCTCCCAACTTCCCAGGAACTTTGCACAAACAAGTAACACCTTTCTCCTCTACCTCCAACCTCTCCCTCTCAACAGGCACCCTCCTTATCGGAATTTAAACATGCTGAAATCAAAAACTCTTGGAAGCATTTTCCTATTCTTGCTATCTATTCCCCACTGCACCCCTACCGCATCAGTGTCTTCTGCCAAGGTCAGAGGTCACCCATGACCTCCAGGTTGCTAAATCCTACCGGCAGTACTCAACTTTCCTCAGAGGAAAGTTGCACGGTGTTGGCTGTTTTCCCCTTGGTGCAGGGACACCTGCTTCTGGCAGTCCTCTCACTTCCCTGGCCCCTCCTCCCGTCTCCTTTGCAAGCTCAGCCTCCTCTGAGCAGCTCCATCCCAGGCCTCTTCCTGAACTCACTCTGTTCTCTACTGATGGCTCCCAAAGGGTCACCCAACATCTCCTTCTCCCAACCCATATACTGTTCATCAACACTTCTGGCAATTCTGCCTCTAAATCTCCATTTTCTCAATATTTCTGCTAATGATATAGGCTCTTAAGAGGATCAAATGGGTTAACCTGACAGCACTTTCAAAAGGGAGAAGAACTTAAATCTGATAATTAGTATTCATTTAAATCTCTCTGAAAGCAAGGACTTTATCAAGTTCATCCTTTTATTTATGCCACACAGTACACCTAACACAGTGGTCTGAATGCAAATAACATTCAGTAAATGTACTGCAATGAGGGAGTTCTCTTGTGGCACAGCACGTTAAGGATACAGTGCTTTCACAGCTATGGCCCAGCTTCGATCCTTGGCCTGGGAACTTCCATGTGCCCCAGGCGTGGTTAAAAAAAAGGAAAAAAGTACTTCAATGAGTTAGTCATGTCGGATGAATACATGTTCAACAGAAATATTCACATATTTAATGCCTTAAATTTCCTAAACCATATCACCCTTTGTCTCTTTAGAGGTGAGAATTTGAAATTAAACCACTCTGGAAAGTGTAAACTACAATGGACATTTTTGATAATTATAACAATTCTTATCTAAAGTTAGAAGAACCTGTCACCTTTTTTTTTGCTGGCTTTCCTGAAAACATCCAATCCCATCCTCAAGCCCAAATCTCACGAAGATTCTTTCTTCCCAAATATTCATTTGAAAGGGGACAATTTAAATATAACAGGAATATATAACACTCCTGGGCATCTATCCAGCAGACACCATGACCCAAAAAGACACCTGTACTCCAGTGTTCATTGCAGCACTCTATTCAATAGCCAGGTCATGGAAACAACCTAAATGCCCATCCACAGAAGAGTGGATAGGGAAGATATGGTACATACACACAATGGAATGTTACTCAGCCATGAAAAAGAACAAATTACCAACATTTACAGCAACATGGATGGACTTAGAAAGTATCATGCGAAGTGAAACCAGTCAGACAATTAGACAGCAACACCCAATGATACCGCTTACATGTGAAAACTAAAAAGACACCATGAACCTTCTTACAGAACAGACAATGACTCACAGACTTTGGAAAACCTTGGTTTTTCAAATAAGACAATCTGGGGGGGTGGGGGGATGCACTGGGGGTTTGGGATACAAAATCTGTAAAACTCACTTGTGATGATTTATGCACACCTATAATTGAAATAAAATCCATTAAGAGAAAATAAATAAATAAATAAATAAATATAACAGGAATATTTAAGCTTTTAAGTACCCTGAAAGCAGGTAGAATGACTGCTTGAAAAAGTTCCCTCTCTCATTTGGGTATCTTCCAATGTGAGGTGAAGAGTCATTCTAGGTAAGAATAGACACAGAAAAAGAATACTGTTTCTCAAAAGTTCTCAAACTCTTCCTTTATGTCCACTTATTACAGCCTCAGAATGCAAGACTGTCCTCTAGCAATACCTTGCCATATCAATACAAAACCTCCCAAAAAGAAAAGAGTCTCTTCAACAAATGGTGTTGGGGAGTTCCCATCGTGGCTCAGCCGTAACGATCCCAAATGGTATCCATGAGGACCCGGGTTTGATCCCTGCCCTGCTCAGTGGGTTACGGATCCAGCATTGCTGTGAGCTATGGTGTAGGTAGCAGGTGCTGCTCAGATCTGGTGTTGCTGTGGCACAGGCCAGCGGCTGCAGCTTCAATTCAAGCCCTAGCCTGGGAATATCCATATGCCGCAGATATGGCCCTAAAAAAAGACAAAAAAAAATAGTGTTGGGAATGCTGGACAGCTACATTGTAAAGCAACAAAATTACTTTTATGTATGATTGAGGGAATGCTCTAAACTCAAAGACCTAAGTATAAGGCATGACACCATAAAACTCCTAAAAGAGAACTGTACAGATGAAACCTTCTTTCACATAAATCATAGGACTATTTTCTTAGGTCACTATCCCAAGGCAAAAGAAATAAAACCGAAAATCCACAAATGGGACCTAATCAAACTTAAAGTTTTTGCACAGCAAAGAAAATCAACAAAATGAAAAGACAATCTATGGAACGGAAGAAAATACTCGCAAAGGATGAGACCAACATCGTTTATGGATGAGTTCATATCCATAATATACAAACAGCTCATACAACTTGATATCAAAAAACAACTAATGAAAAAACAGGAAGAAGACCTAAACAGACATTTTTTCAAAGGCATATAGATGGCCAATAGGCCCGTGAAAAAATGCTCAACACTGAAAATTATTAGAGAAATTCAAACCAAAACCACAAGGAGGTCACCTCACTTTGGCCAGAATGCCTAGCATCAAAAAGAAAAAAAGTCTACAAAATAATAAATGCTGGAGAGGATGTGAAGAGGCAACCCTTATACACGGTCGATGGTAAGTAAATTGGTGCAGCCACAACAGAAAACAGTATGGAGAGTCCTCTAAAAACACTAAAAACAGGACTGCCATATGATCAGTAATTCCACTGCTGGGCATACACACGGAAAAAATGAAAACTCTAATTTGAAAAGATACAAGCAGCAGCCCAGTGTTCCTAACAGCGCTATGTATGATGCTCCCTTTCCAGATCTTGAAATTTTAAATCTGATAAATTTTCCTTCTACGATAGTGATACTAGACAATCTTAACTGAATGTAAACTGGAATCACTGGAAAATGATATATAAGTTTATTTTACATATTCATATACTTATTTTCTTAGTGGTCCATACCATTTAATATTACAAATTAATTATTACAAGTCATAAAAGATAAATTTTAGAATTAGTATTCAATATCAGAAAAGACAACATGAGTACAATATGCCAGTTGACATAATGGATTCAATCCTGGAACAGAAAAGAAAGGGATTAGAAAAACTGGTGCTATCTGAATTCTGTAGTTTAGTTAATAACATAATATCAATATTATAATTTGTTTTGACAAATGAACCAAGGTTATTTAACATGTTAATACCAGAGCAGGGCAGCTGGGTTATATACAGGAAGGTTCCATATTTGCAACTTTTCTATAAAGGTAAAAGCATCCCCAAATAAAAAAGGTTTTTTTTAAATATTAGTACTCAGTCTAGTCAACAAGCAACGTAAAACTCCCTAGACTAGATTTCCATCTAAACTGCAATCATCAAGATAATCTTCATTTGAATACTTTTTCTTCGTTGAACATACTGTAACTTGTGATTATATATTATTTGTATGATGATTTGCTTCATGTCTATTTTGTCGATAAAGGATCACATCAGTTCTGTTCACTCCTGTGTTCCCGGCACCTTTACATGGTGTCTGACACAGAACAGGAATTAAAGGTTCTAAGTGAGCAGTTAACTGAATGAGAAATGAACTAGTCACTTAAACAGAACCAGAGAGCAGAGGAGCACAAAAGCAATGAGAAAAATCTTGCGGCTTTAAGATCTGACTCCCCAAACCAGACAGGGATTGATTTTCCCCTCATCACCTGTCCATCCTTCCTTCTTTCTTTCCTTCAAGGAGAACACGACTCACAGAATATTTCAGATTTAAATCATTCAGTGCAAAAGTCTTACAAACCCAGTAACTGAGACCCAAAGGCCTTGTCACCTTGACCCTCTCATCTGTTCCACACTCAACACTGCCATCCTTCAGAACTTTTACCAAAAAAAGACACACCAGGAAAAGTCTAAAAAGACACACCAGGAAAAGTCTAAAAAGAAAATGCCAGAGTGACTAGACAACTAGAGAAGCCTTACTCATCCCTAAGGACGAGAACAGCACTGGAGAACTGCACTGGAACGTGCCAGAACACAAAAGGAAGAAGAAAAAAAAAAAAAAAACCTCTGCAACAGACTCTCATGTCACAACACCTCTTCCTTGAAATAACCTTCTAATACACTTTCAGAAACAACTCAGCATCATCCTTCCGCGCCCTTCATTCAACTCTTGAAACTCATCTGGGGAAACAAAAAAAGTTGGGATGATCATAAAAGAAGGTGTCATCAAACTACAGCTCTCCTGGCAGCCAAACAAAAATCCACCGTGTGACAACTTCTGCCAGCTGCCAAGGAGAGGCAGCATAATATAGTGCTTAAATGAGAGAACGCTACATTTTTAGACAGGTGGGTTTGATTCCCAGCTTCTCTTACTTGCTCTGATCTGGGGGAAAGTCAGATCCAGCTTCTCCTGCTGTAAAAGGGAAATCACCACTGCCCTAGAGGGACGGTAGCAGTTTAGAGATACTGTGCATAAAGTTCTTAGCACAAAGCCTGGAATGTTAATAAAGGCTCAGTAAGTGTCAGCTGTTGGTCATTTCATTCAGCTGTAATGACTTTCACGAGGCCTAGCCCCTCTCTAGCCTTCAAATAATTTCAAAGACGTTGTTAGGCCCTATCTATTTTTGAAGGGCCCTATACACAATAGCTTAGAGCACATTTTCTAAATCCAGACTGAACAAACAAGTTCTATGTCTCTGGCCCTCGGGTTCCTCATCTGTGAAACGGGCCTGATCATCTTAACCCCACTGGATTGCTGGCAGTAAGCAGTCGCTCGGAATTGCACATTCCCTAACTAGTGTCTAACTAAAATGCACCTGGGGAAAAGTAAACCTTCAACTTCAACCCCGAAACAACAGTATTAATCCCAGCCCCGTCATAACCGATCGCGGCCTGAACAAATACCACCAAAGTCGACGCATCTCACACCCCCAATTTCTCCTCACATACTGCAGCAACGCCCCCACCCCACCCCGAGCGGCTTTCCGAAATTGCGGGTCTCAGTTTCTTTCCTCCCAGGGACTCCATCAGAGCCAAGCTAGTGAAAGTGGCCAACCTCCTACCCCACCCTACCCCGCCCCCGGAGCGCCGGGAGGAACGCCGCGCGTCCTTCCTCCCCCGGACTGCGCGGCCGCTCCGCTGCGGTCCCCCCAGTTCACGTGCGCCCTTCGGCCCAAGCCCCACCTCGCCCGCTTCCCGGATCCCACGGCTGCACCACCCACCCCGGCCCGGCTGCTTCTCTCCAAGCCGCGGGGTGAGTCCGCACCGCCAGCGCGCACACCCCCGGCGCCGGGATCGGCAGCTACGTCCGGGACCAGGGGGCCAGCAGGCCGGCCAGACGCGTCCCTCTCCCAAAACACGGCCGCCCTCGGGCCCAGCCCCGTCGCACGCGGAGGCCGAACCGCCAATCCAGTTGCGCTGCTCCAACAACCGGCGCAGCACTCACCGCGACGCCGGGGCCCCCGGGTTCCTCCAGCCTCCGGCCCACGAAGGCCTGGCTGCGCCCCCAGAGCACTCACGCCCCGGGCCGCCTCCTAGGGACCCTGACGCAGCCGACGCCGCGGTTGCGCTGCAAGGGGGCGTACCTCTGCTGCCCGGTCTGCCGCTGCAGCCGCCGCCGCCGCCGCCTCCTACTCCTCCTACTCCTCCTAGCCGTCCCAGCTCTGTCCTCAGCGACTGGCGCACCGTGGCTCCCCAGCGCCGGCAGACCAGCGTCTGTTGAGCCGAACCGCCCGGGACGCACTCCCCCGGCCGGCGCTCGTTGCATATGCAGGGAGGCCGCCGCCCATTGGCCCGCCGGCGGTGGCGCGTGCGGGGCTGGGCCTATCGAATTCCGGCCGGGAGCGCGGCGCAGGCGGCCGGGGGCGGGGCGGGGTTACTACAGGTCATTCCGCGGAGCCGCGGCGTACGGGACCCAGCCGCAGCCGGCGCGGGGCGGGGACCGGTCGGCGAGGAGGGACGGGACCGCAGCTGCTGGGGGAGGGGAGCCGGGCTGAGCGTCTGGGATGCGGGAGGAGGAGGGGAGGATCCGGCGGCGTCCGCAGTAGGGGCAGTTCCGAAGGAAAAAGACCCCCTCCTCCCCTCCCCCAAAAAAGACTTACAAATACAGTTATTACTGTAATGTATAAATCTTAATATAGATCAGAGGGAAGTTTGCATATTATTTTCATTCTTAACGGGATTACTTGTTTTGTTCTTGACCAAATTTATCAAATTATTAAAATAAAGTGAGTTTTGGAAATGGCTGAAGCGAGAGGAGCTCAAAAATTCAAACCACGTACCATGTTTACTATTTCTCCTGTTTTGACTTCTCTGAACCCAGCAAATAACCCGTCTCCCTTCAGTGCACTATTTATAAAATCTGATGTTTGTTTCCAAAAGATAAAGTTTATCCCAAATTATTGTCTTTGGATGTTTTTCTTATAAAGCTAGAAGTGCTCCTGCATTTTAAAGAGTTTTGCCATTGTGTTTCATGTTAGACAATATGGAAGGGAAAACAAAAGACACGGAGTCCAGGTAGATTGCGTTCCCACCAGCAAACAAACCAAAACACGAATAACGTAAACAATAGCTACAGTGCACGATAAGAAAGATGACCTTCATTAAGCAAATTGGAGTGGGAGGAAGCGGATTTTTTTTTAATCCAACATATTATTTGTTAGTCTGTGAACGAAGTTATAACGTTAGGTCAGATATGATGCCACAGTAAATAAAACATTTGGAGAGTTTGCTTTTGTTTTGAAGTGATAAAGACGCTAGAAATGGCTACTTGAATAGTAAACCTCCCCGCGATGCAAAACTTGTCTTTAAGTAGGTGAAAGTTGACGTTCATGAGCCAGCCTCAGGCTAAAGCAGGAGCTTGCTTCCCAAGAAAATCTCAAAATCTGTGGTGCCGCCTGAACTTGAGCTAGGTGGAGTGATGAGGCTGAGAGCAAAGAAGGCTCACTCACCTTGGGCCCCAGGCCAACTTACCTAGCTAAAAGAAAGGATACTCAGGCAACCTGTTCTTCCACTAAGAAAGGAGGTTCTGTTGCTCCTAATCTGAGGAGATGCTATCAAAGGATACACCCTGAAGATAAATGGAATGCAGAATTTCTTATCTGAAAAGACTGTCACCGTTCTGCATGCAAAAGGAAGTATACCTTAAAAGTGGTAGGGCTAGAACCAGAAAAGCCTCTAGCAAAATAAGCAGTTTCCAAAGGAGGAACTTTTTTTTCCCATCAATAAGTGTAAAGCAGATTTAGTAGAATTCCAGCAATGCTTTAACATCTTTCTTCATTATCCCTTTCTATGTGTGTTTGTGTGCGTGAGAGAGAGAGATTTGTCAACGAAAGTGTTCTTTGGAATTAAAGTTCTAATTTCTCATCTTATTTGCTTAGGGTAAACAGAAATGTAATATTTCCAGTCTCTAACATGTTTTTTTTTAATAAAATAATACATGCTCAGTTGCTTTTCTTTTAAACGGCTTTTCAGTACATTTTTATTTTTACTCAGAGTTTTTGAGAGAACTCTAGAATTTGGCTGCATTTTCCTTCTTTTTAGAAAAATTCAATTCAGAATCTGTATTGGGCAACCAATGAAACCATCCAGCATTTTCTTATAGTTTTGTTATTTCTCCAAATTACAGGGGTACTGAGAGGAGATGTCTTTATAATTTTCCTGAATACCAAATGATCTCTTCTCAGGTGAAGGGTCACAGAAATAGTCTGGGATTGTATAGCAAACTACACACTACTAGCATTTTCCATAATCATTATAACATAAAACCAGGACCAGCTGATCTTAGAAGTTTAACAGAAACTTGTCTCTCATTTCCTGTGGATTGGAAGGGGCTGGGGACTGTGATTGAAGTGGCATACTATACTATGTTAGAGTTAAGATGACTCCGACTTTGGAGTTCCCGTTATGGCGCAGCGGTTAACAAATCCGACTAGGAATCATGAAGTTGCGGGTTCGATCCCTGGCCTTGCTCAGTGGGTTCAGGATCCGGCATTGCCGTGACCTGTGGTGTAGGTTGCAGATGCGGCTCGGATCCCTCGTGGTTGTGGCTGTGGCTATGGCTGTGGCGAAGGCCGGCAGCTACAGCTCCTGTTAGATCCCTAGCCTGAGAACCTCCATATGCTGCGGGTGTGGCCCTAAAATGACAAAAAAGGCCAAAAAAAAAAAAAAGACTCCTCCTTCAAGGAGCAAAACATCCAACAAAAGCCAGCTTTTGTTTTCTTTCTTTTAAAGTTTTATTGAAGTGTAGTTGATTTACAATATTGTGATAACTTCTGCATTACAGTAAAGTGTTTCCGTTTACGTACACAAATCCATTCTTTTTCAGATTCTTTTCCCATACAGGTTATTACAGAATATTGGGTAGAGTTCCTTGGCTATACAGCAGGTCCCCATTAACCTAAATAAATTCCTTTGCATCCTTTTTTTAAGATTCCACCTGTAAGTGATATCATATGATGTGTGTCTTTCTGTCTGACACACCTCAGTTAGTATGATAATGATAATCTCTAGGTCCATCACATTGCTGCAAATGGCATTATTTCATTCTGTTTGTTTCTTAGGGCAGCACCTGCAGCACATGGAGGTTCCCAGGCTAGCGGGCGAATTGGAGCTGTAGCTGCCAGCCACAGCCACAGCCACAGCCACAGCCACAACAACGTGGAATCCGAGTCAAGTCTGTGACCTACACCACAACTCAAGGCAATGCCAGATACTTAACCCACTGAGCGAGGCCAGGGATAGAACCCACATCCTCATGGATACTAGTCAGATTCGTTTCTGCTGTGCCACAACAGGAACTCCTATTTCATTCTTTTTATGGCTGAGTAATATTCCATTGTATATATGGACCACATCTCCTTTATCCATTCCTCTATTGATGGACATTTATATTGCTTCCCTGTCTTGGCTATTATAAACAGTGCTGCAGTGAATATTGGGATGCATGTATCTTTTCAAATTATGGTTTTCTTCAGATAGATGCGCAGGAATGGGATTGCTGGATCATATGGTAGTTCTATTTTTAGTTTCAGCAAAAGTCGACCTAAACTGTGACATTTATTTAAAGATAACTCAAGAGGCAAAGCAAATCCAAGATGGGTCCAGGGCTTATGCCAGGTCATTGAGGACCTGAGCTTTTATATCGTTCACTCAGTTAATCTCAGCACTTTGGCCTCATCCTTAGACCCTCATAGTCATAGATGTCAGCCAGTTTCAAGTGTCGCCTATAGGCACAACATCATCTGGCCAAAGAATAGGGGCATGCTTCCTCAATGCTACTTCCTGTTAAGGAGGAAATCCTTTCTCAGAAGGCTAACAACTCTCTGCCCTTCAACTCACAGTGACCAGAACTGGATCACGTGATCATATCCAAGCTGCAAGAGTAGCCAGGAAATGTCAGCATTTTTGACCTCTCCAGTGGAACGTGGGCACCATCAACACAGAAGTAGCCACAGGAAGGAATAATTGTAGGAAGGCCTAATTAGCAGTGTCTGCCACGGATATCACTGGAAATTACCCATCTCTGACTAAAACTGGCTTAAATAGTAAAACCATCTATTGTGTTACTTAAAATGTCCAGAGGAGGGCAATTCCAATTGCTTCGGAGGCATACTGGTGTCATTAGCTGCTTCTGTCTCTTCACTCTGCCATTCTCCATGCTCATGCACTCTCTTCATGCTTGCAACTGCTCCAGGTATTATCTTTACACAATACTACATCCAAAGACGGAAGAGAAAAGTGGTTTCTCCTAATGTCAATATGTGTTTATGGAAAACTGCGTCTTTACAAGACATACCCAGCCCACTTCCCCTAAACTAATCACTAGCAAATGAAATTTCCTGATAAGCTTATTTCAGTCATAGATTATCCACCAGGGCTGGGAGAGGGTATTCTAGCAACCGGGGACACAGCTTCGTTTGACCTTTGGTTCAAAGCATGGGCCAAATTTCAAAGGACAGGACCTCACCCCAAAAAAAGCATTATCTTCAAGCTGACTCTTCAGCCAGGCCTTTAAGAGGCCTTTAAGAATTCTATCAGGCAGCACGTATATGGTAGTACCCATGGATCCTACAGTCCCATGTCCATGGATGCCACTCTGGCAGAAAATGGATTTCTTGGTTGCAGATCAGTGTTATGCAAGATTCCATGATGGCAAATCAGATACTCTGTGAGTGCTCCGACTGTGGTTCCAGCAAGACTGACTCAGCAGGATTGGCAGACCCAGGCCCAGGTGATGTTCAGTCCCACTACAAGCAAATGTCTGCCTTACACTCTGGTAGAGAGAAATCCCTGAGTTGGAGCCTCACAGGAGCCATCAGCATATACTGTACATGGGACATGTGAGTGCCCAGGGCGTATGTACAGGGCACCACCACTGCAGGTGGGCAATCAATAATGTCTGCCATTTATCCTTTCATAAAAAAAAAAACCGATGTAGTCCAAGAAATTTTCTAGTTACTGAATTTCAAGGAAAGAATCAGAATTCTAGGAGATCTTATGTATCCAAATCCTGTGATCTTTCTAGGAAGTCCTTTCCAGGAAATCCTTTCTAGGAAGTCCTTGGCACCATAGGTATCAGCTTCAGGAGGTGTGTGCATGGTTGATCATGGGGTGACACGTCCCAGTGGGATACCCTCACATCCTCTGTCTACTTTATAAAGACCTCTAGGGATTGAGATTCTCAAATTCAAGGTCTTCAATGAGGTGGAATTCCATAAACACTCTAGCAATGTTCTTTCTTCAATTTAAAGTAATTTAACTTTGTTTCACTTTAGTGGTTAAGAACCTGCCAACCTCTTTCAGTAACCCTTCATATTCATGAAATACTTTAAATGCCACTTTTTACTTTTTCTTTTCCAGGCAAGACTATCTTTTTTTTTAACTCTTACAAATGACCTATCCTCTACCTATTTAGTCATTTTTATTCTTCTTCTGCCTTTGTCATCATTTGGAGGGAAAACAGACTACCTAAATTTTAACATGCGCCTGACAATTGCAAGCTATATTGAAAGAATCCATTCCCAGCCCTTACCTGTCATAATTCCATTAAAACAGCCTCAAATTAATTAGCTTTTTAAAGTAACCACACATGCTTTTTCATTCCTCGTTCATTTTGATTAAAGATAATTTCCAGTTAAGTCAGTGAACATTTATTAGCTATATGTACTTTTGTGTCCAAAAGTCTTTTCAAATCCACTGTTGAACTTGTTTGCTGTTCTGTATGAGTCTCTGAATATTCAGCCTCTTATATTATTTTTATTAAATCTTCTCTGCAATTTATCAATTCATATGACTCTCCTTTCCATCTTATAACTATATCTGTAAAGAACTCTGAATTCAGGCAGCTATATTAAAGTCCCCAGAATAGTTGGTTTTCTATTCTTTTTTGAGGGTATCCTGGAATAGAGATTTGATATATTTGATTAAAAAGAGATAACCTAGGAGTTCCCGTCATGGCACAGTGGAAACGAATCTGACTAGTATCCGTGAGGATGCGGATTGGACCCTCACTCAGAGGGTTAAGGATCTGGCGTTGCCATGAGCTGTGATGTAGGTCACAGATGTGATTCAGATCTGGCATTGCTGTGGCTGTGGTGTAGGCCAGGGGCTATAGCTCCAATTCGACCCTTAGCCTAGGAAACTTAATATGCCATGGGTGTGGCATAAAAAGACAAAAAAAAAAAAAGAGAGAGAGAAAGAGAGAGACAGAGGTAATCTAGGAGTTCCCACTGTGGCACAGTGGGTTAAGAACCCCACTGCAGCATCTCGGGTTGCTATGAAGGGGTGGATTTGATCCCTGGCCCAGCACAGTGGGGTTAAGAGATCCAGCATGACCACAGCTATGGCATAGGTCACAGCTGTGGCTCAAATCTAATCCATGGCCTGAGAACTTCCATACACCATGGGTGTGGCCATAAAATAAAATTTAAAAAAAGAGAGAGAGAGATAACCTAGAACATGAGTTAGAATTAAGATTGGCTACATATAACTGAGAATGCAAAATAATAATGGAGTGCAGCAACTCCATTAAACCATCAGAGATCCAAGATGCTTCTCTCCTTTTCTGCCATTCTCAGCACGTGATTTCTTCATATGCAACTACCATTTTCAAGGTTATAAAATAGCTGCTAGGGCTCCTGCCTTACACCTACTTTTTAAGCATCAAGAAGGGAGGGAGATTGGATTAAGACGACTGAATAGAAGAACTGGAGCTCAACTTCTCTCCTGAAAAACAGCAAAACTACAACCAAATGCCGAGCAACCTTCAACCAAATGGACTGGAAACTTCCAAAAAAGATACTCTGCTCCAGAAGACAAAGCGGAGACCACATCAAGAGGTAGGAGAGGGCGTTTACGCGATAGAAGCAACCCCGTACCTCCTGAGTGGGAAGCCCCACAGACTGGAAAGTAACTGCATCACAGAGACTCAGCTACAGGACTGAGAGTTCTGAGCCTCACGTCAAATCCCCACACCTGGGGATCCGGCACAGGGAGAAAGAGCCCCAGGAGCATCTGGCATTGAAGGCCAGCGGGGCTTGTGTGCAGGAGCTCCACAGGACTGGGGGAAACAAGACCCCATTCTTGAAAGGCACACACAGACTTTCACATGCACTGGGTCCCAGGGCAAAGCAGTCTCCATAGGAACCCGGGTGGAACCTGACTGCATTTCCTGGAGGATCTCCTGGGAAAACAGGGTTGACTGTGCCTTGTTGTGGGGGAAGGGCATTGGAGGTGAAGCTCTCGGGGACATTCAGCAGCCTGCATTTCTCTGGAGGGGGCCATTTCTGGGAAAATCTGCTCCCTCCCATCAGCGCTGAGAAGCCCCAGGCCAAACAACAATTTAGGTGGGATCTCAGCCCCACCCATCAGTAAACAGGCTGCCTAAAGACCCCTCAGACACACAGCCAGCCTCTACTCTCATCCAGAGACAAAGCCCCACCCATCAGAGCGAAAGGAATCAACTCCACCTACCAGTGGGCAGGCATCACTCCCTCCCATCAGGAAGCCTACAGCAAGCCCCGCCCATACCAACTTTAGCCACAGGGGAGGCAAACACCAGAACTAAGAGAGGCTACAACTCTATTGTTGGCAAAAAGGTCACCACAAAAAAAACCTATAAAAATGAAAAGACAGAAAACTCTAACTCAGATAAGGGAGAAAGAGAAAAGCCCAGAAAAACAGTTCAGTGATGAGGAGATTATCAGCCTCCCAGAAAGAGACTTTAGACTGTTGATGCTGAAGATGATGCAAGGCATTGGAAATAGACTGGAGGCAAAGACTGATCATTTACAGGAAACACTGAGCAAAGAAATACAAGCTGTAAAAATTAAACAAGAAGAGATGCAAAATACAATAACTGAAATAAAAAATTCCTTAGAAGCAGCCAACAGTAGAATACAGGAGGCAGAAGAACGAATCAGTGAGGTGGAGGACAGTTTAGTGGAAATCACTAATGCAGAAGAGAAAAGAGATAAGATTGAAAGGAAATGAGCAGAGTCTCAGAGAACTCTGGGATAATGTTAAATTCATCAACATCCGTATTATTGGGGTGCCAGAGGAAGAAGAGAGAGAGAAGGGGACAGAAAAAATATTCGAGGAGATTATAGCCGAAAACTTTCCTAATATGGGAAAGGAACCACTCACTCAAATCCAGGAAGCGCAACAAGTACCATATAAAATAAACCCAAAGAGGAACACCCCAAGACACATATTAATCAAAATGACCAAAATTAAAGACAAAGAGAAAATTTTGAAAGCAGCTAGGGAAAAGAAACAAATGACATGCAAGGGAACCCCGATAAGGTTATCAGCAGATTTCTCAGCTGAAACCCTGCAGGCCAGAAGGGAGTGGCATGATATACTAAATGTGATGAAAGGGAAAAACTTCCAACCAAGATTACTTTATCCAGGAAGGTTCTCTTTCAGATTTGAAGGAGAAATCAAAACCTTTACAGATAAGCAAAAGCTAAGAGACTTCTGCAACACTAAACCAGCTTTACAACAAATCTTAAAGGAACTTCTCTAGGCATAAAAGAAAAGGCCACAACCAGAAACAAAAACACCACAAATGACAAGGCCCACCAATAAAGGCATATATACAGTAAAGATACTAAATCATCCATGCACAGTTATGCTACCAAAATCAGAAACCATGAGAAGAGAGCACAAATGCAGGTCACTGGAGAAGCACGTGCAATTAAGAAACCAACAACTTAATACAATCTCAGTTATATATAGACTCCTATATCAAAACTTCAGGGTAACCACAAACCAAAAATCTACAATTGATACACAAACAAATAAGAAAAATCAACTCAATTACAACATTAAAGATAGCCATTTTGAGAGAAGACGACAAGAGAATAAGGGAAGAAAAAAAGAGCAACAAAAACCCCAAACAGTTAATACAATGGCAATAAGGACATATATATCAATAATTACCTTAGATGTTAATGGACTGAATGCCCCAACCAAAAGACATAGACTAGTCGAATGGATACAAGAAGGGAGAAAAGAAGAATGTAAAAAGTAACAGAGAGTTTGTGACAACAGAGAGCAACTGTTCTACATTTTTCTGATAAAGAACCTTTTATAATTGTGAAATAAGTTAATTCCTAAACCTCTCTTCTCAGGAACTATCTTAATTCCTTTCAGAGTTCCTTACTGAACTTACTTCTCAGGCTTTTTAATTCTTTTTTTTGTGCCTTCTATAATTTCTCTACATATTTATAAAATATTTGGAGGCCAAGCCTGGATTCAATGCTCTAATTATTTGAACATTAATTCAACAACTATTAAGTGCCACTAGATGACACATACTGGGCTAGATGATGCAAACTTACTGAGACAGAAACAGTCCCAACCTTCAAGGAGTTTCTGTTCTAAGATCGGATCATTATAATAAATAAATAAAAATAATAAACAATATAATTGCAGAGTCAAAGGTGCTCTTCAGACATTTAAACAGGATAACAGGGAGAAAGGAGGGAAAAAAAAGTTTTGGATAAGGGAGTCAGGGAAGACAACTCTGAGAGGTGACATTTAAGTCCTAATGAGGACCTGGCTGAGATTTTTGGCAGGAAAATCATCTTCCAGCTCTTATGAGCCTCTTCCAGAGAGTAGGAACACAATCTTGTATCACGTGAACTTGACCTAACAAGGAACAAAAATGTCCAAGCAATCTTATTTTGTCACTTAAGGCATTTAACTCAAATGTCAAATGCTCTGTGAAGTTCCTAAGCAAAATTGTCCCGTTTTCTGTGCTTTCTTCGTGCTATTGATTTATTGGTTAGGCCTCTTTGGGTTGCAAGGAATAGAAAATGCAGATGAGGAGTTCCCATCATGGCTTAGTGGTTAACGAACCTGACTAGCATCCATGAGGACGCAGGTTCGATCCCTGGTCTTGTTCAGTGGGTTAAGGATCTGGTGTTGCCACAAGCTGTAGTCTAGGTCACAGACACGGCTCAGATCTGGCGTTGCTGTGGCTGTGTTGAAGGCCAGCAGCTACAGCTCCAATTGGACCCCTAGCCTAGGAACCTCCATATGCCAAGGCTGCTGCCCTAAAAAGCAAAAAAAAAAAAAATGCAAATGAGAAATACCTGCTGTGGCACGTGGGCATCAGCCCCATCTCTGGAACTCAGGAAAGTAGGTTCAAACCTCGGCCTGGAACAAAGGCTTAAGGATCTGGATCTGATCACTGGCTGGGGAATTCCATATGCCACGGGGCAGCCAAGGGAAAAAAAAAAGCAAATTAAACTTGCTTAAGTAAATGGAGTTTATTAGCTCAATATTAAAGGGATTACCTCTGCCTTCAAGGACAACTTGATATAAACCCAAAAGGACCAGAAAGAGCAGTAGATCATTCCTCAGATCTACTTCCTTGGTGACAAACAGCATTTGCTTCATCTTGGGCCCCCCACCACCATGGCAACGAGATGGCTGGCAGACTCCTATCCCATTAGAAATTCAGAGTCTCTTCTCAGAGGGAGTTCCCTTTGTGGCTCAGGGGGTTACTACTCTGACTAGTATACCTGAGGATGCAGGTTCGATCCCTGGCTTCGCTCAGTGGGTTAAGGATCCCACGTTGCTATGGCTGTGGTGAAGGCGAGCAGCTGCAGCTCCAATTTGACCCCTAGCCTGGGAACTTCCATATGCCCCAGGTGTAGCCCTAAAAAGAAAATAAAAAAAACATAAAAAACAAAGCAAAGAGAGTCTCTTCTCAGAAATCTAATTGCCTTTTGAAAATCTAATGTCCCTCTTTGCCCCGTTTGTGTTTCCAAAACTATAAGCTTTATCTGTCCAGACACGACTCACTTGCTGCACCCTGGGGCCCTAGAGTGGAGTTCAGCAGCCCACACCTCAAAAGCACTGAGGGACACAGCTGAGATGTGGGAGTAGATCTTCCTCAGGGAAATCAGGCTCCAGGTATTAGTAGAAAGATGAAAGGAAATAAAACACCAGATTGCACCACCATGAGCTTAGCACTTCTTGTGATGTGTTTATCTCTTTCTCTAACTTCATGATGAGCTGTTTGAGGAGAAGCCCATCTTCATCTCTTTTTTTTTCCTCTGAGATCTACCCAACATGCTGATAGATGTAATATCTGCACCAAGTCAGCTCAGTAAACATTTGCTAAATTCAACTATTGACTACTGTACAAGTGGCAATAAGCGTAGAGGGCTACATGCACCAGTGATGGCATTTACAGCATGTTTAAATCTCTCACAAGAGGGCAAACTATTTTTTAAGTTTAACTGAAAGACTTCCCTCACACTACATTTATTTCAGTTCTTTCTTCTGTGTTATTCTAGTTTATCTTAATAGGCATTCTTTCTGCAATAAATTCATTCCTGTATATTTTTTTCTTCGATAATGTATTTCAATCTACATTTAATTTACCATTTCATCATCTTCTAATCTCTGTTAGTCAACTCAAAGTGAAGCATAGCATCAGCGTCACCTGGTTCCCTGTAAGAAATGCAAAATCGGGAGATCCCATCATGGCTCTGCGGAAACGAATCTGACTATATCCATGAGGATGCAGGTTCCAATCCTGGCCTTGCTCAGTGGGTTAAGGATCCGGTATTGCCGTGAGTTGTAGTGTAGGTTGCAGACGCGGCTCAGATCCCGTGTTGCTGTGGCTGTGGTGTAGGCAGGCAGCTGTAGCTCCAATTAGACTTCTAGCCTGAAAACCTCCATATGCCATGGGTGCAGCCCTTAAAAAAGCCAAAAATTAAAGAATTTTAAAAAAAGATAAAGAAATGCAGAATCTCCAGGGAGTTCCCACTGTGGCACACTGGGTTAAGAACCTGACTACAGAACCTCAGTTTGCTGCAGAAGTCCAGACTCAATCCCCAGACTGGCCCGCAGGGTTAAAAGATCCAGTGTTGCTGCAGCTGTAGTGTAGGTCCCCAGCCGTGGCTCAGATTCAATTCCTGGCCTGGGAATTTGCATATGCAGCCCCCCAAAAAGGAAAGACAGGAAGGAAGGGCCGGAGGTGGGAGGAGGGAGGAAGGAAGGAAAAGAAAGAAATTTAGGCCCCATCCCGGACCTACTTCACCAGCTCTGCATTTTAGGTAGATTTTTCAGAGGATTCATAGACACATTAAAATGTGAGAATCTGGGGTATCCTGTTCTAGACTAGCACTGTCCACTGAATATATAATAGAAACCATTCATGTAATTTAAAATTGTCTGGCAGCCACATTAAAAAATACAAAGAAAATAAGTCACATTAATTTTAGTAGTCTATTTTATGTAACTTAATATATCCCAAATATTATCATTTCAACTTGTAATCAATATAAAAATGATTAATTAGATATTCTTCAGAGTACTCTTTTAAACCCAGTGTTTATTTTCTGCTTACAGCATATCTCAATTCAGACTAGCCACCTTTCAAGTGCTCGATAGACACCTATCATTGGTGGTTACTGTATTGATCAGCACAGCACTGAGCTATAAAATACATGAAAAGGGAAGACTACATGGTTTCACTCTTCGCTGTATCCCAGGCCCTAATCCAGTACCTGACGGGTAGTAGACACTCAGTAAATATTTGTTAAATTAATACCTTTGAGAGAAGAGTAATTTAAAATATGTAACCAGCACAGCAGAAGTACTGACCAAACAAAATTGAAACTGACCTGGGATGTAAACTATCAGTAATTCCACACTGGACGGAAGTGGCATAATATCAACCTTTATCACTTTGGTATCTGAAGGGGATTAGTCCTGGCAGCCCACCTGGATACTCAAGTCCTTTATATAAAATGGGGTAGTACAGGAGTTCCCATCGTGGCTCAGCAGTTAACGAACCCGACCAGCATCCATGAGGATGCAGGTTCCATCCTTGGCCTCACTCAGTGGGTTAAGGATCTGGTGTTGCCGTGAGCTGTTGGTATAGGTTGCAGACGCGGCTCAGTTCCCACGGTGCTGTGACTCTGGTGTAGGCCGGCGGCCTGAGAATCCATTTGCTGTGGGTGCAGTCCTAAAAGACCAAAAAAAAAGACAAAAATAAATAAATAAATAAAATGGAGTAGGAGTTTCCTTTGTGGCTCAGTGGTTAACGAATCCGACTAAGAACCATGAGGTTGCGGGTTCGATCCCTGGCCTTGCTCAGTGGGTTAAAGATCCGGCGTTGCCGTGAGCTGTGGTGAAGGTTGCAGACACGGCTCGGATCCCGTGTTGCTGTGGCTGTGGCGAAGGCCGGCAGCTACAGCTCCTGCTAGACCCCTAGCCTGGGAACCTCCATATGCCACGGGTGTGGCTCTACATAAAGGCAAAAAGACAATAAAATAAAATAAAATAAAATAAAATGGAGTAATACAATGAATATAGTCAACTTTCACTGTCTGTGATTGGTTGAATCCACAGAAGTGAAGTCCTCAGATAACTGAGGGCCAGCTGTACAGGAACTGATCCAACACCTTCATATCTCAGATGAGAACAAGGGGTCCAAACAAGTGAGTAATGTGTGCTCAGTCACACATTCTTTATTATACTCACTAGGATTAGATGATCAGATCTTAACTTCTTAGGTTCCAAGCAAGAGAGGTTTCCACTATATTCATTCATTAGCAAGCACCTACTGTATGCAAAATCTTTGTGGGAGTTCCCGTCCTGGCGCAGCAAAAACGAATCTGACTAGGGACAATGAGGCTTCAGGTTTGATCCCTGGCCTCGCTCCGTGGGTTAAGCATCCCCTGTTGCCATGAGCTATGGTGTAGGTTGCAGATGCGGCTCAGATATGGTGTTGCTATAGTTGTGGTGTAGGAAACCTGCATATGCCACAAGTTAGGCCCTAAAAAGCAAAAAAAAAAAAAAAAGCATCATTATGGGCAGTGAGGAAAGAGACAAAGAATATCCATGTGCTTCCAAGAATACCAGTTAAGATCATTTACATTTCGACTCAAACTAATTTATATAAAAAAAGGCATTTATTCAGTCATGTAATTGTAACTCTACTGGTAGATTTGGCTTCTGGTGCAGTTTCCTCCAGACTCACATGTTGGCAGTCTCCTCAGTTTTTCCGCCACCCTGGAGTTGTCTACCCTCATGGGTTGACTTCATCATCCGTGGCTACCCCAGCCCTAAACTTCTCCTCAAACCCCCAAATCAAGCCCAAGAAAGAATGGCTAACTTTTTTAGAAATCCTAGAAATATCCTGCATCATATTGGCCATGACTGGATTAATCTGCCATCACTAACTCAAAAACAGCCATTATATAAATTTTCAGAGCAAATATTCTGGCTCAAGTTAGGATCCATCCCCAGATCTGGGAGCTGGGTCAGCAATGGTAGTGAGCACACAGGCTCAGAGTAAGGAAGAACTCTGGGTAAGTGTTTCTCGGATGAGGGAAAAGCAAGTTGCTGTGTGTAAAACACAATAACATCTACTCCATGATCTGTGTTTTTTCATTTCACTATCCCACTTTTGAGAAGGTACAAATTAATCTGAAATATCCCTCCTCTCCTCTCTCTTCTTGCTTTCTCCTCTGTTATCCCTCCCTTTCTGTTTCTCTTTCTATGCTCTTAAAGGTAGAAGCATCAGATAGACACAATTGAGAATCAAGGTCAAAGAAAAAACAGAGAGGTCAGTTTTTCTCTGTCGCTCCTTCAGATCTTGAAAACCTTTATCACTTTTTTTTTGTCTTTTTGCCTTTTTATCTAGAGCCGCACCTGCGGCATATGGAGGTTCCCAGGCTAGGGGTCTAACAGGAGCTCTAGCTGCCGGCCTTCGCCACAGCCACAGCAACGCGGGATCCCGGGATCCGAGCCGCGTCTGCAACCTTCACCACAGCTCATGGCAACGCCGGATCCTTAACCCACTGAGCAAGGCCAGGGATCGAACCCGCAACCTCATGGTTCTTAGTCGGATTCGTTAACCACTGAGCCACGAAGGGAACTCCCCTATATTTTTCTTAGTAAAGACAGATTTTAATCTAGAAATGTTTTGCGAAGTGAGACCATGTCGTAACATCCAATTAAAGAAACTTATTGGGCAGAGTGGTTATTAGACTCTTGCTAGTTTATCTTGCATATGTATAATACTCTTGTCCTTTTTTCAAAGTTTTATTGAAATGTAGTTTATTTACAAGGTCGTGATCATTTCTGCTGTACAACAAAGTGATTCAGTTATACGTATACAAACATTCATTCTCTTTCAGGTTCGTTTTCCACATGGCTTATCACAGAATACTGGGTAGAGTTCTTTATGCTATGCAGCAGGTCCCCGTTGGCCAGTTGTTAATTTGTTCATGTTTACACTGAATCTCTAAGGATCTTGTGAACATTTCCAGGATCCATACACAATTATAAAAACACTTTATATTTTATCTGTTTTATTCTTTTTATGTAATTTCTAAAGTAAAAATTCTGGAAGTATCAAAGCCTTAATTAAAAGTCTACTGGGAGTTCCCGTTGTGGCACAGCAGAAACAAATCCGACTAGGAACCATGAGGTTGTGGGTTTGATCCCTGGCCTCGCTCAGTGGATTAAGGATCCGGCGTTGCTGTGAGTTGTGGTGTAGATCGCAGTTGCTGTGGCTCTGGTGTGGGCCATCAGCTGTAGCTCCAATTTGACCCATAGCCTGGGAACCACCAAATGTCGCAGGTGCAGCCCTAAAAAAAAAAAAAAGTCTAGTGAGCCCCTAATTTATCTTACCTGAGTACAAAGCAGCTTTAATTAGAACTAGAACCAGGGAAAACCTAACCTAACAGTTAGGAAAAACTATGACTCCGGTTAGGAAAACCTTACTGTGACTTCAGTATCTTGTTACTTCCCCTGGAAGTTTGTTAGAAATGCAGACCCTCAGGCCCCTCCTCAGATTTGCTGAATCAGAAGCCACATTTTAACAAGATTCCCAGGTGATTCTGGTGCATATAAATGTTCAAGAGGCACCGATCCAACATTATGGTTGGTTCGTCTGCCACCAGACGGAGGTTACTTGCCAATTAGATGAGAGTCAGGTGCAGAAAGAAGAGCCCTGCTGGCCCAGAGAACAGAGAGAGCAACTCGGATTTCCAGGGCCTTGGCTTGCTGAACAAGAACGTAATGGAACTTTCCATGGATGGAGAAAAAACTGAGGTAAAGGTGATGGACAGACTTGAAGTTCACCATGATTCTTTGTTACTCATCAAAAGTCAGGTGCTCCAGCCACCCCCCAAGCTATTATAAGTAAAAAGAAAATGAAAAAAAAAAGTGTATACAAATGTTTTAGAGAAACAAGTTTCTCCAAAAGGTATGTAAATGTTTTAAAGAATCAAGTTTCTCCAAAAAAAAAAAGTATGCAAATGTTTTGAGAAACCTGGCCTTCTCAAAGATAATCTTCCCCATCACCACCACCGCCGCCCGCCCCCCGCTGCGCCCACGAGGTCTGAATGATGTCAGTGAGTACCAGCAATGACAGAACATGCTTCTCAACCTCATTTTACACCAGTGGTATTAATTCAAGAAAATCAAAGTAATCTACCACACATTGGTTTTAACTACAAAATCCTAAATTCTCACCTATGCCCTTTTCAATCAACTCCTTTTAATGAGGGCAGAAAGAAGTAAACCACAAAGTTGACAATTAGTAAGAATTTGTTGCTTTGGGGTGAGATACTCCAATATAGCCCTTCCCATGACCACTATTAAAGCCACTGTGAAAATAGTTTCCCTTAGTACCTAAGGATTTGTTTCCCAGAATTAATGATGTGACAAATGTACTCTCATAGAGGATAAAGATACATAAAATTTCAAAGCTCTGTTTTAATCTATACAAGCATAGTAAAATTCTACCTGGAAGTTTATTTATAAGAGATTATCTCTTCCGTGGACATCTGTTGCATTGCCTTCCTAGCAAATCTTCACCCACATTTTCTTTCTTTTTTTTTTTGTTTGTTTTTTGCATTTCAGGGCTGCACCCACTGCTTATGGAAGTCCCCAGGCTAGGAGGCGAATCAGAGCTACAGCTACCAGTCTACGCCACAGCCACAGCAACTCGGGATCTGAGCCATGTCTGCAAACTACACCACAGCTCAGGGCAACACCAGATCCTTAACTCACTGATGGAGGCCAGGGATCAAACCTGCATCCTCATAAATACTAGTCAGATTCGTTTCCACTGTGCCACAACGGGAACTCCCCACTTTTTCCATTAAATCCATCCCTTCCTTTGGGAAAGGGCCCCTCTCTACTCTGTGTGTTTCTGGCGGAACTACTGGTCACCAAACCTTTTGGACCCTGGCCACAGCAAATAGGACACAACTAGCCAATCAGAACAGCCTACTCCCATACCCAATCATAGATAGTGGGGTCAAGAGCAATGACGTGGTCCAGGAAGACCCAATTAGAGTCCAACATTGGCATTTTACATCTGTATCCTAAGAAGGAAACTGGGTTAGGATGGTCTAAGTCTACAGTTTGCTGAATCCAGATCAACTCTTTCTCAGAAGCTAGCAGGTAGACCAATGCACCTTGGGAAAGAAGTAGTGGTAAGAAAGTCCAAAGTTAGTGGTGCTTGAACCCACTGCTATTCCTTCCAGCAAAATAAGTCAGTATATGGGTTGGGGGTGGGCGGGGTTGCGGGTGGGGTAGAGTATGGGTATGTGTGTGTGTTTGCTTAAGTTAGTTCTTGCTTATTCATAACAAACACTTCCTGGTATACAAACAGGAAAAGGAAAGAAGGATTTCAAAATGAAATCCACTGACACTCAGAAAGGTAGCTTGATACTATTATGAAATTGTGGTTATGTGTTTAGTAAACAAGGTCATTTACTGTATATTCTGTCATCCTTGCCTGTGAAGCAGGAATCGTATTTCTAAGCCTTCCTTTTCTTCCTGCACTAGGTCAGGCAAGCTCAGGTTTCTGAGTGAATAGAGCAAAAGGGAAACATAAAGCAGTGTTTTCTTTTAGGCAGATCTTCTGTATCACTCTCTGATCCTCTGTCCTCGTTAACTGGACAGATGGTGTGAAATTTCTGTCAGACTATTTTCTAAATCAAAATGTTAGGATGGAAAAAGAGTACATATGTATCGAGTCAGTGGTTCACATATAAATTATTTTATTTAATAAAGTAAATACTCCCAATGAAATGTTTTCCTGTTTTATGGAAGAAAACACTGAGACTGTATTAGCTACCTCTTAGAGATCCTCAAACTAGTGTGTGGCAGAACCTGGACCCTAATCCAGGCCATCTGACTCCCAGCTGATGATGTTTTCCATGGAACTGCATTGCATCCCAGAGAAGCGGGCAGTAGTGTCAGTTATCCGGGTAGTATGTTTATATCACACAAAATGTCCATGTGCTCAAATATTTTAGAAGTGTAATCGGCATTCTTTAGGCCTTGATGTAAAACAGCATGTTGGATAAGTAATCCTAAAAGCTGTGTCTGAATTGAATGAGAATCCAAAATGGAAAGAAAATAAAATGCATCCCCTACTTCCTTTAAAAAAATGTTGACTACTGGAAGAGGAGGAAGACTTATGAAGAAAAAGGAAGGAGAGAATAAGGAAGAGGAAGTTTCTACCAGTTGAAAAAGAGAACTCAAAACAAAAATCACTCATCAAAGACCAGCCATCTCAAGTCAGCCATACTTGAAACTGGTACATAGGGTAAAAAAAAAAAAATGGTATCTAGTCTGACTTATCTGAAAAGTGGAAGAACAGATACTATGCTTTAAAAAAAAATACTGAGCTTTGCAGTAGGAGTTAAGGATAAAAGAATTAAAGTCCAGTTGTGGTCAGAAATACAACCAACCTGCCTCCAGAGGTGAGAAGTAGGATGGAAAAAATTGGGAAGTCAGTCAGGTTTGCTTTTGAAATGGTCCTACTAAGTGCTTGACTCCATACACAGTCTTGGCACCCCAGCAACCTAATCTTATACAGGCTTATTGTACAAACATTTCCTGCCCCCCCCCACTCCCTAACCTTCAAAATTTATTCACCCCCTATCTTCTTACCTAAAGGCAAATTCTCTATTTTTCGTAACTTAATCTTTTAATCTTATTCCCCTGACATGGAAAAAAATTCTAAAATACATTGCTGCTCTTTATATGAAACAAAAATGCAAAGAAAGAAGACCAGAAAAATCCACCACATAATGGGGAGGGGCGGTGAGGTCATGAGATGAGGGCAGATTTCACCTTTTATACCAGTATTTCTATATATTTTTAATCTTTTACATTAAACATGTGTTCACATGTAATTCTTACAAAATGAGTGATAAAAATATGAGAAAAATATTTTTAACTCATTCTTCCCTTTCCAGGAAGCTTTATTTTTTTATTTAAATATTTTTTTTTGACAATTTAAAAAGGCTCAGCTGAGATTGGATTAAGATGGCAGAATAGAAGGACTGGAGTTCAACTTCTCTCCTGAAAAACAGCAAAACTACAACCAAATGCCGAGCAGCCTTCAACCAAATGGACTGGAAACTTCCAAAAAAGATATTCTACTCCAGAAGACAAAGCGGAGACCACATCAAGAGGTAGGAGAGGGCGATTACGCGATAGAAGCAACCCCATACCTCCTGGGTGGGAAGCCCCACAGACTGGAAAGTAACTGCATCACAGAGACTCAGCTACAGGACTGAGAGTTCTGAGCCTCACGTCAAATCCCCACACCTGGGGATCGGGCACAGGGAGAAAGAGCCCCAGGAGCATCTGGCATTGAAGGCCAGCGGGGCTTGTGTGCAGGAGCTCCACAGGACTGGGGGAAACAGAGACCCCATCCTTGAAAGGCACACACAGACTTTCACATGCACTGGGTCCCAGGGCAAAGCAGTCTCCATAGGAATCTGGGTGGAACCTTACTGCAATTCTTGGAGGATCTTCTGGGAAAATAGGGGTGACTGTGGCTTGTTGTGGGGAAGGGCATTGGAGGTGAAGCTCTCGGGACATTCATCAGCCCGCATTTCTCTGGAGGGGGCCATTTCTGGGAAAATCTGCTCCCTCCCATCAGCGCTGAGAAGCCCCAGGCCAAACAACAATTCAGGTGGGATCTCAGCCCCACCCATCAGTAAACAGGCTGCCTAAAGACCCCTCAGGCACACAGCCAGCCTCTAATCTCATCCAGAGACAAAGCCCCACCCATCAGAGGGATAGGAATCAACCTCACCAGGGGGCAGGTATCACTCCCTCCCATCAGGAAGCCTACAGCAAGCCCCGCCCATACCAACTTAAGCCACAGGGGAGGCAATCACCTGAACTAAAAGAGGCTACAACTCTATTGTTGGCAAAAAGTTCACCACAAAAAAAAAACCTATAAAAATGAAAAGACAGAAAACTCTAACTCAGATAAGGGAGAAAGAGAAAAGCCCAGAAAAACAGCTCAGTGATGAGGAGATTATCAGCCTCCCAGAAAGAGACTTTAGACTGTTGATGCTGAAGATGATGCAAGGCATTGGAAATAGACTGGAGGCAAAGACTGATCATTTACAGCAAACACTAAGCAGAGAAATACAAGCTGTAAAAATTAAACAAGAAGAGATGCAAAATACAATCACTGAAATAAAAAATTCCTTAGAAGCAGCCAACAGTAGAATACAGGAGGCAGAAGAACAAATCAGCGAGGTGGAGGACAGTTTAGTGGAAATCACTAATGTGGAAGAGAAAAGAGATGAAAGATTGAAAGGAAATGAGCAGAGCCTCAGAGAACTCTGGGATAATGTTAAACACTCCAATATCTGTATTATAGGGGTGCCAGAGGGAGAAGAGAGAGAGAAGGGGACAGAAAAACTATTTGAAGAGATAATAGCTGAAAACTTCCCTAATATGGGAAAGGAACCACTCAGTCAAATGCAGGAAGTGCAACGAGTACCATATAAAATAAACCCAAGGAGGAACACCCCGAGACACATATTAATCAAAATGACCAAAATTAAAGACAAAGAGAAAATTTTGAAAGCAGCTAGGGAAAAGAAACAAATGGCATGCAAGGGAACCCCGATAAGGTTATCAGCAGATTTTTCATCTGAAACTCTACAGGCCAGAAGAGAGTGGCATGATATACTTAATGTGAAGAAAGGGAAAAACTTCCAACCAAGATTGCTTTACCCGGCAAGGCTCACATTCAGATTTGAAGGAGAGATCAAAACCTTTACAGATAAGCAAAAGCTAAGAGATTTCTGCAACACTAAACCAGCTTTACAACAAATCTTAAAGGAACGTCTCTAGGCAGAAAAGA